>CAAKHD010012039.1:43470-56203 GCA_901007705.1 Fistularia tabacaria
GGAGTGTGTGGGAGGTATATTGATAGGGGGGGGTGGTGGGGGGGGGTTGTTGGGTTTTTTTTGTTTGTGGGGGTGTGTGTGTGTGTGTGTGTGTGTGTGTGTGTGTGTGTGTGTGTGTGTGTGTGTGTGTGTGTGTGTGTGTGTGTGTGTGTGTGTGTGTGCGGGGGGGGGTGTGACATGGTGTCCTTGATCATACAAGGGAAAAATCACCAGCGGCAGGTAGTGGACTAATGAGGGTCAGCGGAGTGATGGAGAGGGTCGAAGGCCAAGCTAATGATAGCCTAAGACACCCCAACCCCCCACGAACTACCCCGAGGGTCACTCAGAGGGGCAATAAAGCCCAGACAGCCTGCATGAAGACATCAGACGTTGGGGTGCTTCACACGCTGTGCTGAGTGCCTGTGTGACTGTGTGTTGTTTAATGAACAAGCACACGGACACACGTGCATGCACACACACATGCGTGCGTGTATGACCATGCTCGTGCACACACACACACACAAACACATACTCAAACACAGTGTCAGGGTTAACAGAAAGGCACTTAACACCTACTCAGTAACTTATCTATGAATATGTACATTTGTGAAGAATGACCATTGCTATTGTTTTGCTGTTCAGAGGCTTGAGCAATCAATAAGGACACCAATTGCTGGTCAATAATAGTTGACTCAATTGATTTTATCTGCCAAAAAGAGTTATTCAGGACAGAAGTACATTTCATTTTCCATTTTTTTGACTATCTAGTTTAAAAAATATTTCTCTGTTCTGGTTATACATTTTGATGAAAACCTTTATTGCATCTATTTCATTCTTTTAAACAAAAAGTCTGCAAAAATAAAACAAAGGAAATGAAATCTTTCTTCTTTCTTCCTCTTACCTTTCTGTTTCATTCAAAAGTATCTTTCTGATGTAAAGCTCATTTTACTGTTTTTGACCAAAAAATCCTTTTGCATCTTTATTTGGGTGTGGCGCAGGAGGAAGAGCGATCATCCTTGGAACCGAACATTTCAGGTTTGACAAGGGATTAATAGTATACAACATAATTTGGTTTTGTGTCACTTCTTTTGTTTAGTATCTTTCTCGAAATTATGCTTCAAAGTGACAAGAGAATACATTATTTCTGTTTTTGACAATTTTCTCCCACCCTTTTCCCTTTTTACCCCCAGCTCCGCTGTGAGCAAATGTATACGCCTCCTTTCAAAATAAAATGCACCACTTGAGAACCAACATGGTTTGGATCAGGGAAGGATATCTTAACAACACAGACCCATGAAGGGTGGTGTGGGGTGGGGGTCCATTTGAAAGGGGGGGGACCAGTGAAGATTAAAGACAAGGAACCTAAATCCAGGAGGGATGCATCACATCCTTTGATTTTTGCCACTGTCCCATCCAAACGTGTACTGAAACCCTTCTGTTCTTTATTTTCTCGGTGTGTGATCGGTGAATGTGTGTAGTTACGTCCGTGGGCAACAATTTATCAAAACAAGAATGGTAAATTAAATGAGAAGACAAAGGAGGGAACAAAACTGTTGAGATCCAGCTGCTCATCAAGCAGCAGCCGTGCAGGAGGGTGAACTCCAACAGGTGCGGGTCATCAAGCCTCAGGGAGCCTGTTGCCAGCCCGTCAGTGCCAGATTGTTGGTCCCCTATTCATCTCTCTTCGCAGGTTCCACGTCTCACCCCTTCCTCACAAGGTTCTTCCTTTCGCCTGCTGCTCTGTGAGTCTATCTTTTCGCTGGCTGCCCCTGTGCGTCCGGGACATTGGGGGGGGGGCCCTGCGTACACCGTCTGGCGGATTGTTGACCCCAGGGGCAGGGGATGGTAGTATCTTGCTGATTGGGAGGGCTATGGCCCTGAGGGCCACTCTTGGGTGCGGGGCTCTTGGGTTCTTTGGTTTTGGATCCGTCCCTGATTTCGGACTATCGCTCATCCCTTCCATTTTGTTCCTCTGGGGGCAGCCGTTGAAGGGGTGTTGATGTTGGGATCCGGCTGCTTGTCAAGCAGCAGCCGTGCAGTAGGGTAAAGTCCAACAGGTGCGGGTCATCAAGCCTCTTCAGGCTGAGGATAAAGGGAGCCTGTTGCCAGCCCGTCGGTGCCAGATTGTTGGTCCCCTATTCGGCCCCTTCCTCGCAAGCCCCACAAAATCATTTGAAATAAATGTTTTTTCTTTGTGGCTCTTTCCTAAAGGGGTCGCCACAGTGAATCATTGGCCTCCACTGAACCCTGTTCTCTCGTTCCCCTCCTGTCGTGCTAACAGGCTCCATGCCCTCCATAAATCTTCCTCTTGGCCTCCTGGCTGGCAGCTCCAACCTCTGCATCAATCTATTAACATATCCACTCTACCTTCTTTGGATACGACCAAACCACCTCAATTTGGCCTCTGAGTTTATCTCCAAAAAGCGCTGTATCTCTGATGGACTCACTCCTGATCCTATCCACCCTGCACACTCCCAAAGAGAACCTCAACATTTTCATCTCTGCTACCTCAAGCTTTGCCTCCTGTCTGCAGTCTTCCTCTTGGCCTCCAGCCTGGCAGTTCTAACCTAAGTACCATTCTGGCCAAGAAGTCACTATCCTGCGTCTGTACATGGCCAAACCGTCTGGCCTCTCTGACTTCGTCTTGAATAATATGCTCTTAATCTGATGGACATACCACCACCTGTCCCTCTGTCCTCCTATCATGGATGCCAAACCTGACCATCACTTCATCATCACCTCTATTTCCAGCACCAACACACCAATTGAAGTCTGCAGCGACTACCACTCTTTCATCTCTGAGGATATTCTGCATCACTTCATCCTCCTAACTGACATCCTGCTGTGGGGCATAACCTCTGACACTCATGCTAAAACAGAAAACAAATGAATGAAACCGTCTGCATCTCTCAACCATTAAAAAAAGCAAGTGACCCTTAATGTAAGTATAATGACAGTTACATAAAAAAACACTCGAGGTCAACAAATGCCAATCAAAATGTAAATAAAAACCATAACATTATCTCAAAGTTTTCAGTAATAACATGAAACTATGTAGCATTACCATGAAACTCTGTTGTATAAGCGCAATGTTGCCAGATTGTGCCAGTTTCCGCCAGTTGACATTCTTTTAATTACCTTGGATGGGAGGAAAAAGTGTGGGTGGCACAGTGGTGCAGTGGTTTTTCGCCTCACAGCATGAGGGACCCTGGCTCCATTCCCACAGGGGGCCTTTCTGTGTGGAACTTGCATTGTCTCCCTGTGTCTGCATGGGTTTATCTCCCACAGTCCAAAAAGGTTCGCTGGAAAAATTGCCCAGATGTGTGAACGACAGGGTGAATGGTTGTAGCATGCAGCAGGTTAATTGGAAATGAGTGAATGGTTGCGTGTCTGTATATGTAGCCCTGCGATCGCCTGACGACCTATCCACGGTGAACCCTGCCTCTTGTCTGATGTCAGCTGGGATAGGCTTCAGCGTCCCTGCAGCACTGCAGGATAAGTGGAAGTCAATGGATGGATGGATGGGAGGAAAAGCATTGGGCAAGGGGAGATAAAAATTGAGAAGCTTTTAGAAAATATTATGATGGTAATTCTATTATAGTTTTCATGCTATGGCCGTAAACAAATGGTCAAATTAGACAAATACTTATTAAGTAAAGACAGGGCTTGACATGGCAGTTTTTAGCCACTGGTAAGTCCCTTTGAGGCCCCGCCTCTGTACCTGATGCCATCATTCCATTTACTGTTTACTGTTGAAAACGGCATATCGGTAATCTCACAATTGAAGCCTTCTCTGTGCCAACAAGCAAAGAGTTGGTTATTTCATGATGTCAAAGGCGGGGAAATACAGAAACATGTACAGGATACAATCGTAGACAGACCCTGGGCGTCAAACCTCCACCTCCCCAGTCCCAGAATATGACAAGAATAGTTCCACAAAAATCTGTGTAATAAAACCCAAGTCACGGTATGTGCCTAGCATTAAATCTTTTGCTGTACCACTGGGATCTGGTGCAGGTCAAAGCATGATAAAAGATGACCAAAAATGCTGTGAAGGATCAAAACCTACATTGACTGTCATACCTCCGTAAATGCCATGGGAGATTTGTGAGATACATAACAGAATTAATTGAGAGCATCCAAAATGCAGAGGACTATAATGGTGTTATAAAGTCTGTCTTGGCATCATACTTCAAAAAGGAGTAAAAGAAGCCAGCTGTATTGTATGTATGTGCCAGCTAACCTGGTGTGCTGTGATGGTCGAACGTATTTTTGGCTCTTTCGATGATACATAATCCGATTGTTTATGATTATGCTTGATTGGTGTTTGACTATATCCTGTGATATTGTGGGAGGGTAAAAAAGCTGTGTAGGCTATGGGTGTTTCCTGTTACTTATATCAAGGTTTTATTGGGCGGGTTTTACATTGTGATTGGGCTGGAAACTGTCATTCTTATTTGGTCATGCTGAAAAAACTGTTGCGCTTTAAAGACTTAACATAGGATTTGTCAGTCACCCACTTCAACATCAGCTTCAAGCATTTAACAGAGAAAACCATTAGCAGAAATTGGCTTAGCACGTTGCAAAGCAGCAAGCTAAATCTGAGTCTCTTTTCCAACCTGACTCCAGCAGCAGGCGAATTAACACTCTGCGCCAAAATATGGTGTTTAAGAACAATCTCGAGTGTAAAAAATGATTACCATAATAAAGAAATAAAACGGAGTGAGCCCCAACTCATAACTTACCTGTCCGCTTTCAGTACACCAGGGCTGGGCAGTGTCACAGTGAAATATCTCCCTGCAAAAAGGAAACCATCCATCCATCCATCCATTGTCTGCCGCTGATCCTGCTCTCAGGGTCGCGGGGGTGCTGGAGCCTATCCCAGCTGTCATCGGGTGAGAGGCGGAGTACACCCTGGACTGGTAGCCAGACAAATGCAGTGCCACATATACAGATAAACAACCATTCACTCACTCACTCAATTGGGGAAATTTTTCCCAATTTTTTCCAATTAACCTGCTGCATATTTTTGGGCTGTGGGAGGAAACCGGAGAACCCAGAGGAAACCAACACAGACAAGGGGAGAACACGCAAACTCAGGGTTTGGGTCAGGGTCCTTCCTGCTGTGAGGCAAACCGCTAACCACTGCACCACTGTGCTGCCTAAAGGATACCAATAAATAAGAAATCAGCGGAGCTGTCTGCAAGCAGAAACCCACGGGTAGGTTAAGATGAGAGCAGAGAAACAGGTTAAAGAGAAAATGAAAGGAAAAAATGAATGAAAGCAAATGTAAAAAAACCCAAAATAAGTTTGGTGAGACAAATACACTGTTTTGTCTGCATATATATATATATATATATATATATATATATATATATATATATAGATATAGATATAGATATAGATATAGATACATATAGATACATATATATAGATATATAGTTCTGGCGGTTTATTTGTTTTGATATGTGTAATAGGATTGGGAAATAATGTGATTGACCGTTATTTCACGTCACTATTTCATAATGTGGGGAAATGTATGCCTAAGGGGGTACAAGCACAGGTTCGTATTCAGCTAGTCCCAAACCTGGATAAATGCTGAGGGCTGTGTCAGGAAAGACATTCAACGTAAAACTTGTGCAACGCGAACCTATGACTGGCATATCCGATCGGTCGAGGCACAGTTTAACAGCAATTTGCGGTAATGTTAACCTACAATGTACCGGTAGAAAGTGGGCCACGATTGGCCGCAGACTGAGCTTAAGCTGTTCTATCACAATACTGATGGGTAGAAAAATTGTGTTTGGTGTTTGTTTGGATGGGTGATGGGTGATGAATCTGAAGCCAGAAATTGAAGGTGTGATACTCAGTGCTGTTGGTGGTTATGATCCATAGGATGGATGTAAGATAGAAAAGAAGGAGACATTCAGGAGGATGCTAGAAGAAGCGATGCAGTATTTGCTTTCCGAATGTTGGTAGAGAAGTACAGAGATGTTAGAGGAGCTTCATTGTGCCTTTGTTAATCTACAGACAGCAAATGACAAGGTGGTGAGAGAGGAAATATGGTACTGTATGAGGAAGTTTGGGGTTGCAAATAAATACAGAATGTTAGACTGGTGCTTATAAGAGTGGCGGTAGGAGCACATAGGCAGAATACATCTTGTATAGTTGATCAGAGACTGCAAAGTAGAAGTAGATGGGAGTGCAGCCAGAGAGCATTAGATGTTAGTTTGCAGGATGAATTAGGTGACAAGGAAGATCAAGAGGACAAAGGCAGAGCAGAGAGAAAGTGGTGGAAGCTGAAAAAGGAGCAAATGTGATCGGCAGTACTGTCTCGTGCTAAGTAAGAGTACTACAGATGCAGGATTTGCCTTATGAATGTTGATAGAGAAGTACAGAGAAGGTCACATGGAGTTGCATTGTGCCTTGTGTAGATCCAGAGAAAGCATACAACAGGGTGCCAAGAGAGGAACTATGGTACTGTATGAAATAGTCTGGAATGGCAGGGAAGTATATTAGAGTTGTGTAGGACAGCGGTGAGGTTTGCCCTAAGTTGTGACAAAGGAATTAAAGGTAGAGGTAGGACTGCATCGGGGATCTGCTCTGAGCCCCTTCTTGTCTGCAGTGGTGATGGACACGCTCACAGATGATGTTAGACAGGAGTCTCCATGGACTATGATGTAGTGAAGGGAGGGAGCAGGTGGAGGAAAATATAGAGGTGTCAGTATGCTCTGGAAAGGAGAGGAATTAAGGTTAGCCGCAGCAAAATAGAATACATGTATGTGAATGAGAGTGACCCATGGGGAACAGTGAGGCTACAGGGAGTGGAGATGAAGACAGTGGGGGGTTTTAAATTATTAGAGTCCAGAGCAATGGGGAGTGTGGAGAAGAGGTTAAGAAACATTTGCAAGCAGGTTGGAATGGGTGGAGAAAAGTGTCAGGGGTAATGTGTGATAATTGAGTCTCAGCAAGAATGAAAGGAATGGTTTCCACAGCATAGACATGTGATGTGAGTCCATCATCCATCGAAGCAGAGTGGATGAGCACTGGAATAGTTCTTGACAGGATATTCCCTCCCACCCTGGCACTTCCAATGTGTCCTGCGACCTGACATCTTTTCTCTCTGAGGGCCAAACACTTGACACTCCGATGGGAAGGAGCTATTTTCAGCCTGCATCATCTTGTCCAGGATAGAATGAGTTCCACATTGTTATCCTCCAGTAGTTTTGCTACCATACTAAAGAATAAAAATAGAGCGGTAAATATATATAAAATATAAAACAGAATAACATTAACTTTAAAGATTGTAAAGGAATATTAGCAGTGATATTTAGATTCTAAACTTAAAAATGACATTTTATATTATTATTATGATTGTTTGTCTATATAGGTGTGTGTGAATTTTCAAGGGGAAAAGTGAGATTACAGGGAGTGGAGATGAAGAAGGTGGTGGATTTTAAGTACTTAGGGTCAAAAGTTCGGAGCAATAGAGAGTATGCTGAGGATGCTGAGGTTGAAACTGCCAGCCAGGAGGCGTGGCAGTTTGCCATGACACTGCCTAACTTTCTCTTGAGTGTGTTCACATGATGTGTAGGTGTGCCCCATTGTGTTTCCACTCACAATGTTTTTGCACGGTTGCTTTGCATTTGAGTTCAGTGTAAGAGAAGACACAGGGTGGATGGCATCCTGATGAGGGGGGAGCTGAGTGGCAGAGCGTCTGCTAGATTATATTATGCTCCTTCAGGACTTTGCCTGACATCCAGAACTGTCATTTTCCACTTCATTAGACTTTTCTGCTGCCTAAAGCTTCGGACAAAACGTCAAAGAAGAACTTAAAAATGTGACCGAAGGACATGCAACTCTTGTAATCCCAGGTTTCTATCGAACAGCAAACTCTGAGATCAAAAAGGTTCTGATTGTAGATAGGAATTACATATACTTCTACCCTCACCTGACTGTGAAAGCCAATTGACAAGTGATTTTGTTTTTTTTCAACATTGTAGTTCCAGTTTGAGGGTGGCATGAAGACCCCAATGCGGTAGAGCAGATGTGATGGCAAGAATTCAGATTTACAAGCGATGTACAATCATCCACTACCTGAACTGCAGTTCTCAATGAAGCTACTGACTGGTTTTGGACTGTGGGAGGAAGATGGAGATAATGAAGAGAACCTGCGCAGGAACCAGGAGAAGCTGAAAACTCCACACTGAAAGAACTTTGTCAGCTGGAATGGACAATGGAGCCTCCTTGCTGTGAGCTGAGAATCCTGAACACTGAGCCACCCCTAAGAACCTAAAGGAACTGAAGATGAAGCTGTGTGAACGGGAAAGGAAAATAACTAAATAGACAAAACTTAAGGACGAAGAGAATATGGTAAAGCCCATCTAGCTCCAAGGATGATGACAACTGATCAAATGACAAGATAGAGGTGATCACGGTAAACAAAAAAGCGGGAAGAATAACTGAAGAAAAGCAAACAAAGACAGGAAGTAAAAACAGTCGCTGACACAAAAGAAACTAATTAACGAATTACCAAAGTAAAACAGGAAAGGCTCCCAACACAATGTTTTAAATCTGATACGAAAGTAGCGCAAAGAAAAAAAACTTAACACTTTTGACAGTGGAACAAAAGAAAACAAATAGTCCCCTTCCCACGTTACAGGATCATTGTCTACTTTCTATCATAAGTGGCTTATAAGCCAATGAGACTGTCTGTATCATTGGCCCCACTCACTGTGTTTCAGATGCCCTTCCAAAAACGGAAAGTGTAGCTGTAGTTGCACAGGAAGGGAATAGTATCAATAATTTGGACAAATGAATGAATTATTCATATAAATATTTGTATAAATCATATTTTAATGGGCAGCATGCTTGTGCAGTGATTAGCATACTAGCCCCTGGGAAGATTCTTGGTTAAGGGACAATCTCCTGCCTGCTTGGGTTCTCTCAGTGTGTTGTCTCCGTGTTCTCCTGCTGGGGCTCTCTCCAGGTTCTCTGTCTTCCTCTCAGCCCAAAAACACTCGGTAGGTTAGTGGCAGACTAAATGGTCTGTAGGTGTGAGAGAGAGGGTGAGTGATTGGATGTTCGGGTAAATGATTGGCTCTGCCCCCGACTCTGTGAGCAGGAAAACTGACTTGGATACTGAGCTAAACGCTTGTTATGGGGATATAAAACTGATTACAGAAGTTGATTTTCTTAAAAATATCTCCAGGCCTTAGAAGGCCAGTGACGGTTTGAAAGACAACAAAACCAATTACTTTTTTGTTTTTCAGACAAACATTAGGATTTGGTGTTCAAAGACTGCAACTTTACTTCCCCAGGTGTCTTCCCCTTCTCCTGCTGTAAATACTTTGCATACTGTGAGCTTACAGCAAGCTAGCCAGAAGCTAAGGCCAAATAACAAAACAAGGACGAAGTGGCACAAGGCGGAAAACTTGTCCAATGTGTACTTCCTGGTTTATATAAGGGGCCTACATGTCTCGCAAACCTATTAATAGCGCCGCCCGACGATTATGGTGCAACACTCCCACTGCACGTACTCACCAAGGCTTTTGTGCGGCTGCTTGTTATCAACAGGAACCCGGGTCTGTATGAGGGAGGAAATGTAACTGGTTCCCACCATAACTCAACGGCAGCATAATCAGCGGGAGGGGTAATCAGCGGCGGTAGCCAATGAATGGAACATTCATTTTTCACTGAATCAGGCGGATAAAGACTAAAAATAAATTTAAAAATATAAATAAAGAACATGTTTATCATGATGTGATAATGATGGGGCGAATGCCCAAGAATATCAAGCCCTCTACAACATGAATATCGCGTGAATACTGAAGGACAGAAATAAAGTTATGAATTTTTTGTTGGGACATTGATGCTTTTTACTGCAGTTTTACCGGAATTGGTATGTGACAGCTTGTTTCAATCCAAGCAGCCATGGAGATTTCATGGGAGGTAGATGCAGTGTCCTTCTATGGGGTCTGAACATCAAGAGGACCCATGCAGGGATGGGCAGAGCTTATCACTCCTAGGGCCACAAATAGAGACACCAAACCATTCGTTCTCTCATTCACACCTACAGCCAAATTAATCTTCAACGAACCTCTCGAATGTTTTTGAACTGTTGGAGGAAGATGGAGAACCTGGAGAGAAGGCACTGAGAGAACCAGGTCTACCACTGGGTTAGAACCATGTAACTACTCCCTGTGAGTCTTGAGTTCTGAAACTTTGACTCTCTATGCAAATGAATCGCACCATGGGATATAAAAAAGTCAAATTAAAGTATTTTCTGAGGTCAAGTGAACTCAACTCAAGGTGAGGTGATAACAGAGAGAAAGCGGGCTGGGAAAGTGTTTGCCTTTGGCTCCTTTGCAAACACAGTAAACCTTTCCCTCCCCGGGGGAAGGGCATACAGAGCCTATGTTTTTCCCACGATGAGATTAAGGATTATTTGTCATCATCATTCTTTTTCATCCTTTTTTTCAATTACAACTTTTTTTGTTTTGTCCTTCGACGGATTTCTTTGATACCAAGGCCAATCATTGTTCTTCCTCTATGGCTGCTGAGGACTGAACCTGGATTCCTCTTTTCGACAAGATGCGGGGCTTAGAATTCCACTATTTGGCCACTTGAGAAATTAGCCTCCAACATGCCCATCTCCTCCTTTGGCCCAATCCTTTTTACATGCATAATTGGGGTCCCATCATGCACCGACCAATATTGGTTCCCAGACTGAAATCTGAACAGTTAACCTGCTGAAACACCCCATCTCCTCAGCCTGGTCTTATAATGTCACCTTAGCAGTTTTGGGTCTTAATCCCGCTGAAAGGCGAACACACCGAAAATTAGGGTGGAAGTGCCACTTCATCATTTCCTGCCATGACAGGAAGGGAAAGTCTGCTGATGCAAGCATCATCCCAGGGCGGTTGTTTTGGGAATAAAACCCAACCACCAATTACTATTAGGTGCTGCAAGAACTTGCAGCTCCTCTACCCCTACCCCTACAGGTAAAATGTTGGGTTGTCATGGCTCTTACACAAATGACCAGCTTTACTATCCCATAAAAATCCCACTGCAGACAGGCTGCGGGGATGGCAGGCTTGGTTATTCACCATACACATACACAAGGGTGTGCATATGCGTACGTAGAAGACTGCACAGTACCTGCACAGTAAAGTGCGTGAGACGGGCACACTCGCCCTGACACGCACTCTCCTTTCCTTTCATTACCAGCACTTCATGGTAATCCCCCTTGATATATTACCTTGGGGGTTTAACAGCCAACCGAATCTACCATTGAATTACTCTCACCCGCCTCTAGGAGGAGCTGCACTTCCTCACATGCCAGGCAGGGGGAGGGGTTCACGCCAAAGTACAAACATGACATCAATCCACTATCAGCAAAAATAATTCTTAGTTGTGACATTTCAATGTCGGATTTTTCAAGATTTAGATAATAAAATTTACAGTTTCAACAATAACAACAATTTGAACAAGCCGTCATAAGAATCGTCCTGTGGCTGTCGAAGAAATGTTCCATCCAGCAGTGTGTTTTGAGAAAACATAATCATAGAACTGTGTGATGCATAAAACTACCACAATTCTGTTGTAGCAACACAGTAATAACAACAAAGTGAAAATGTCAGATTCTTGGTTTGAGATGAATCCATCTGTCCAAATGCCATGTCAAAATATAATTTCCTTTAATTTGATTTCAGAAGTAAACAAATGTGGCATAATGAGCCTGAGCTCTTTGATGAGGTTCCTGATAATCGTGGTTGAAATGTTTGCTTTTCACTTTTGCGTTGATACGGAATACGCAATCCAACCGTTTCCCCCCTGAGGGAAAGAAAACAGTTCTTCTTTGAAGTTCTTGAATTCCTCTGTTGCGTTTTTCATGTTTCCCCACCGTGGTTCTGTTGGAACTTTGTATTGTTCACAAATTTTCACAAATAGAGGAATGGAGGCTACCATATAAGCTCAGATCCGTCATTTACTATGTTCCTAGTGGCCAAACTTTGGAACTACAAGACTGTTATCAATCATCAAAGGCAACACTGAGAACCTCGACTTTGAACCAGCAAACCTCAGTGACAACAACATATTTACTTCTCGACATTAGTTTATGGACTGCAGAAAGAAGACGGAGGACCTAGAGAGAATTCAAACAGGCAAAAGGGGAACACACAGAATCCAGTCAGCCCCTTGGGTTAGAACCTTGACCCTTTTGGAAGTGACAACTGAACCATCTTGAATGGTTGGATGTTTCTGTATCAGGCTGTGTGATTGACAGGTGACCAGTTTAGGCTAAACCCATGCTCTCACTTATAGGACAGAAGTTGTAGGGAGAAGAAAAGAAGAAGGGGACAAAAAACAAGGAGATTTCTTCTTTTTTTTTTTAAATAAAACACTTTATTTTACAAATGGGGACATGGTATACACCATTAATGTAACCAATAAAAACCTCAACCAAGGACAGTATTGAACTTTAACAATTTAAAATCAGTTTGATAGAGAGCAGCAACCAGCCTCAGGTTATTTATCTGTCTGAAAATGCAGCTGCGACATCCCTCTAGACTAAATCAGGCGGTCCTGTAAGGTGCCACTGAGCAAACTGGACTCTAAATGTGGATGTTCCTCAGGCCAGTTGGACAAAGCTCTACCCCCACCCCCCCCCCCCCCCCCCCCCCCCCCCCCACCCCAAAACTAAAATACAAACACACCACCTAACACACATAAAAAAAAAAAAAAATAACAA
>CAAKHD010012039.1:56223-93707 GCA_901007705.1 Fistularia tabacaria
AGGGGTGCTTCCGGCAACGTGCCCCTATGCACAACAAACAGCAATGTTGATGTTCCACAGACTGAAGAGAGCATAACTCCCCCCCCCCCCCCCCCCCCCCCCGTCTCAAAGAGAAATTTGACAAAACTGACTGCCCACAGTGTAAGCCATATCAGAAAAACTTGACCATTTCGGTCTGTAATTTGGGTTAAAAGACCTGGCAGAGGGTCCAAACAGTGCTTGCCACAAGCTACCAGGTAATTTAAAAGCAACACTGCCTATAAGCATATGAAATTTGGGAGTATTGCCACTTCCTTCCTTTGTCATTCACAGCTTTTTCCCTCCAACAGTATCATGTCACAGAAACAGATATAGATATTTCAACCCATCTCGCTTCCAGGGCGGATTCCAGGAAAAAACAGGGAGGCTCATTCCACTCCACAGAAAACTTTTCTGTCAGTTTTGCTAATGAGTTGACATACTCCTGATCCTCAATTAAAACAACAATATCATCAGCATAGGCAGATAAAATTAAAAGACTGGGTATTAAAACCCCTTAAAAGCATGGCATTATGACTGTAGATTATTTTCTGAAGGAGCGGCTCCCGGGAGAGTGCAGTCCAGGCAGTGCACAACCCTGTCGCACACCTGTATATATCTCAAAAGGAGCACACAGGCTACCATTAACCTCCAGCACACTCAATGCGGAGACCTCAGTTGGTTCTCCACTGAAATCGTCAAACAACTCCTCATCTTAATAAAGTCATTTGTGCCGAGGGTTGAGTAAAACTCAAGTGTTCGGGTTCTAATCTGGCCTGGTTCCCTCAGCTTCTGCCCTGGGTCTAACAGTAAGGAGTGGAATTACCTTCTTCTGTCTGTATTTCCAGCCACAAAAGCCATTCTTTTACTTTTGTGGGTCTCAATGTGCCCTCGCTTTTCCATGGACTCAATCATTTCTTCTGGTTCCATTTTGTCTGCCTACAGATCCGTGATAGATCTGGTTATGACACGTGTGACATTTCGAGTTTGCCATTCACGGAATATTCTGATTTGTACCTTCACATGGTCCCACCACTGCCTTAAAATAATTTTTCTGTTGTCTAAACCCATCTAGAAATGATTGAGCATGTCTGTAAAACATTAATCAAGAGTTAAAACTGAATTGAAATGCGAGCAGGCACTTATAAGAAAGATTCTTCTAATAAAAATGTTACCTTAGGAGCAATTAATGGTCAGTAAAACCTCTTGGTAAAATCTTACATGTTTTTAAGATGTTGAAATGATACTTAAAACAGCAAAGAGAGGAAAAAGAGACCTTGTTATTGTGTATCCAGGATCATTTGAACTGTCTGGAGCTTGCGTGCATCCTTCTTTATGCATCCAAGAGGATATAGGAAAAAACCAGAGGCCTCAGAGCGCACTGAGAGGCTGGATGATGTAGGGTTACGATCTAAATGTGAATTCTCTGTACAATTAAAGACACAGCTAAGAAAACAGACACACATCGTCAGTCTTTCAATTCTTTGTTGATTGTGACAATGAGTTAAAAAGTTGTCTCTCTGCAACTTTGTTTGGGCTGTGGATATTAAAGTAAAATTATCAAAAGCAGCTTTGGCTAAAGGACACCTTCCCTGAACCACATGATCTATGTCAATAGAGTCTGGAGTGAAGGTCCAAGAAAAGAAGAGGCTCAGTCCTCACTCCTGCTACATGGGGTGCCATGGCTCAGAATTACTCCACTCCACTCCTGACACCATTCCACCTCGCTGCCTTCATCACTGTGGGGTTTCTTATGCAAATAAAATATCAACATTTTTCACATACAAAGTTCTTTTCTTTGCCTCCCTGGCCCTGTTCAGGTTTAAAGACTCAATGTTAAGAGTAGCCATGTTAAGTGGGAGGTTAAGAACTACACTATAAACAGCTAATTAAAAAAGGGCTGGAGGGGTTCTGTCTTCGAACAGACTAACATATCTGTTTTCTGAGTTTGGACATTCCAAAGCTTCCCTCACCTGCACACTCTCACCTTCCAGCACCATTCTCCACACACCTAGCCTCACCCATTTTGCTCACAATGGGAGCCCTCACACCCCCCAGTTTGGCCCGCCCTGTATGGGCCGATCCGAGGTTGACTGATGCGCCAGCCGTGCCTGGCTCCCATGCACCAGGTGGAGCCTGATAGTTTTACCATGAGCACATCCTGATTGCATGTCTCTCTCTGGAATCACAACTAAACCCCTAACACGGCTATGTCATACCATACAACAAGAAAACAAACAGTTTTACCTAAGATAGTATTAACTCGTTCTTCTTTTCTCCTTGAAGAAGAAGAAAGTAGAAAGTGAAAATATCAGCATAATTTGCCTTATGCGTTTAACCCGTCATGGATGAACCCTGAGTTATATGCAGCCACTAGCAGCACCTGAGGAGTTAGGGGTTCAGTGTCTTGCTCAGCAACAGGTTGATAGGCCAGGAGGAGCTTGGGAATCAAACCAGGAATTGTCATTCTAAGACAAACACTCTAACACCCTGAGCGATTTGACTCTTTTGATGTTTATCGACTTCAAAAGATCGACATTCAAATAGTTACAATACTCCAACTAAACAGCTAGCCAGGGCGCATCAATCACTGCCTCTGACTTTTTTTCCCAGTTTTGTCTATACAGCAAAGGTGTCTGTCAATTTCTGCCTCTTTTGATACAGTTCAATAAGATTTTTTTGTAATGCAGAAATGGGCGTTGGGCGTTTCCCGCCCACCCATAAGGAAAAGCCAAAATCGCCCACTCACCGCAGGGTTGTTTGCTGAGTCACAAACACACACGCACCGGTTCTGTCCTGACAGGCATGGGGAGGCTGCAGGTCCAGGCAGGGACCAGCGCTGATGTACTCCGACAGAACAGGAACAAAATTAAGCCAAAGTGAGTCAGTGGGTTGCTCCTTTCCTCTATTTTTGAAATTTCCCCATTGTCGGACAATCATAGGCGCATTTTCTATTCTATTCTATTCTATTCTATTCTATTCTATTCTATTCTATTCTATTCTATTCTATTCTATTCTATTCTATTCTATAATATTCCACTGTGGAGGAGGAGAGGAGGACTCGAGCGCATCCTTTGGGAGGTCACAAGGTTAACAAAATGTTGGAGTTATCAGGATATTTGTTGTGTGTTGAGGACATGGACTGAAAATGAGTGACAGATTTATTTCAAAGATTTTTTTGGGGACCCAGATAGGAACATTTCAATCTCTCCGACTTTTCAATTTACAATTTAACAAGTTAATGCTCTGTGACCTGTTGGGAGAAAAAACAAAAGTCAAGACTTTATATCTCACTGATAAAGTACACAAAGTGTGTTGTTAAAAATCATTTACTATTTCATCAAATACACCAGAAACTAATTTTGTAGATGACTGACAGTTATCTACAGTGGGTACGGATTGTGTGCTGAGTCCCCTCCTGCTCACTCTGCTGACGTATGACTGCTCAGCAAGACACCCGAGCTGTCATATTGTGAAGTATTTGGACGACACAGCAGTCGTAGGACGCATCCCTGACAATGATGAGTCCAACTACAGAGAGGAGGTGGAAGACCTGGTGCAGTGGGGCAGAGAACAACCTCTGCATCAATACAAAGAAAACCAAAGAGATGGTGGTGGATTTCAGAAGGGAAAAGCCCCCCCCCCGCACATCGGGGGAGAAGCAATGGAAATGGTCTCCAACTACAGGTACCTGGGTGTGCACATATCCAACGACCTCACCTGGAGCACCAACACTTCCCAGCTGGTCAGGAAGGCCCACCAGCGCCTCTACTTTCTCAGGAAGCTGGTGAGAGCTGGACTTGGGAGCCCAGGAGCCTCTACCACGATGTGGTGGAGAGCATCCTCTACAGCTGCATCACGGTGTGGCACGGCAACTGCACTGCTGTAGAGAAGAAGATTCTGCAGAGGGTGGCAAAGGCTGCAGAGAGGATGGTGGAAAGCAGCCTTACTACCACCTCGGACCTCTACACATCGTAGTGCAGGGGGAGAGCACTACGCATCATGAAGGACTCAACACATCCCGTACACGGACTGTTTCGGCCACTTCCTTCCGGCAGGCGGCTGAGGAGCATTCAGAGCAGAACCAATAGGCTAAGAAACACCTTCTTCCTGGAAGCTGTAAGACTCGAGCCGTGCACCATAGACTCTCCCCCTCCCTCTCTGACACACACAGACTCTAACCCCCCCCAACACACACACACACACACACACACACACTCCCTCACACAGTCTCTCACACTCACACACACTTTCTCTCTCCTTATCGACCTACACTACACCAACACTTTCAGACAATGGTTAAGGTGAAATATGTCAAATAAGGTTAACTTCTGCCTTAAATCGCTCTGTGATCGATGTTTACATTTGCTCTTGTTTTTCTTACTTTCATTGCTCTTATTTATTTGATCTTCATGGCTTGAAACCGGACCTGCGTACTAATTTCGTACCACATATTGTAAGGTGTGCTGGTATGACGTTAAACATTTAACGTCATACCAGCACCTCATGCGTTGAATCCTTGAAAGTAATCAGAACCCTTTAAATTTTTCACCCTTTGT
Source organism: Fistularia tabacaria (assembly GCA_901007705.1). Taxonomy (NCBI): domain Eukaryota; kingdom Metazoa; phylum Chordata; class Actinopteri; order Syngnathiformes; family Fistulariidae; genus Fistularia; species Fistularia tabacaria. The sequence continues at coordinate 60,801 of CAAKHD010012039.1, forward strand.
TTCATTGCAGCCCCTTGGTAAAATCCAAAAAGACTTTCTGCAGCACTCAATGATCACAGTGGTCTCCATAATCCTTAAATGGAAGAAGTTTGGGACAACCAGAACTCTTCCTAGACCTGGCCGTCCAGCCAAACTGAGCAATTGTGGTGGAGGAGCCTTGGTGAGAGAGGTAAAGCAGAACCCAAAGATCACTGTGGCTGAGCTCTAGAGATGCAGGAGATGGGAGAACGTTACACAAAGTCAACTATCACTGCAGCCCTCCACCAGTCGGGGCTTTATGGCAGAGTGGCCTGACGGAAGCCTCTCCTCACTGCAAGACATATGAAAGCCCGCACTGCCAAAAACCACATGGACTCCCAGACTATGAGAAATAAGATTCTCTGGTCTGATGAGACCGAGATTGAACTTTTTGGCGTTGATTCTAAATGGTATGTGTGGAGAGAACCAGGCACTGCTCATCACCTGCCTAATACAATCCCAACAGTGACATGTGGTGGCAGCATCATGCTATGGGGGTGTTTTTCAGCTGCAGGGAGAGGAAGACTGGTCGCAAATGAAGGAAAGAGGATCCCCAAATCCAGGTGTGAAAAACTTGTTGCATCATTCCCAAGAAGACTCATGGCTGCACTTGCTCAAAAGGGTGCTTCTTCTCAATACTGAGCAAAGGGTCAGAATACTTATGACCATGTGATATTTTATTTTATCTTTTTAAACATTTAAAGGGGTCTGAATACTTTCTGTACCCACCGTATGTTAGGGTTCCAAATATTCCAAGATGAGATGTGAGGGGGGATGAGATGCTGCCAAATTTGTTAGACAAAGGCTCATGGTGCCACAGAAAAGTGTCTTAAGCCCGTAACGTTGATTTGAAATCTGTCATTCAGGGTGTAATTCCTCCTTTTTTTTAAGGTGATCAAAACATGTTTGGAAAAGGTAAAAAAAATGAAAAAAGGACATTTTCAAAAATAGATAAACAATAAAAAAAAAAAATCATTGAGTCATTTCAATTTCCTTTCAGCTGTTCTCTTCAGGGATCCCCGCAGTGAATTGAATCATCTGCTTCCATGTAACCTTCTGCTCTGTATCCTCTTCTCTCATACCAACTAACTTCATGTCCTCTTTCACTCCATCCAAAAATCTTCCTCTTGGCAACCTGACTGTCAGTTCCCAGCTCAGCATCTGTCAATCAATATTTCACTATTCCTCCTCTGCACAGGTCCAAACCCCTTCAGTCTGGCCTCTGACTTTATCTCTGAAAACTTCAATATGTGCTGTCCTTCTGATGGACCTCACTCTGGAAAAGAACCTCATCATTTTCATCTCCGCTACCTCTAACTTTGCCTCCTGTCTTTTCCTTAGTACCACTGCCTCGAAACTATACAGCACCGCCGGCCTCACCAATGTCTTGTACTCATTTTTTTTCATTGTGACTTTTTTCATTGATACTCTTATCATTCATTACCCCTGACACTTTTCTTTACCTGTTACCACCTGCTTGAAAATGTTTTCCCCTCCTTTCCCCACTCTCCATTGCTCTGGACTATTAATCTGAAGTATTTAAAATCCTCCACCTTCTTTATCTCTTCTTCCTGTAACTTCTCCGTTCCTCTTGGGTCCCCCTCATTCTCACAAGTATAGTCTTGCTACGGCTAACCTTCATTCCCCTTCTTTCCAGGGCATCCCGTCACCTCTCTATATTTTCCTCCATCTGCTCCTTGCCCTCACTGCATCATAGTCCATGGAGATTCCACACTTTTTGTCTGCCAGCCTTGAAATTACCATTGCAAACAAGAAGGGGCTCAGACCAGATCCCCAATGCAGTTCCATATCCACCTTTGACTCCTCTGTCAAAATTTGTGGTCCACTGTTTTCCACAACTCTTGTATACTTCTCTGCCAATTTAGGCTTTCTCATACAGTACCATAATTCCTCTCTCAGTACCCTGGTGTATGGTTTTTCTTGATCTACAAAAAAGCACAATGCAGCCCCCTTTGACCTTCTCTGTACCTCTCTATCAACATTCTTCAGGCAAATATTGTATCCTTAGAAGTCTTACTTAGCATGAGACCGTACCGGTGCTCACAAATGCTTCTTATTCAGCTTCCACCTTTTTGCCCTCTCCTGTGCCTTTTTCCTCTTCATCTATTTTTCTCACCTGAGTCATCCTACAAACCACTATGCTGTCTCTCATCTACTACTACTTTTCAGTCACTGATCTTCCAATAACATTGTCGATACAAGATGTGGTTCACCTGTGTGCTCCGACCTCCGTTGTTATGGGTTACCCTATAATCCTTTTAGTTGTTGTTTTTTCGGACGTCTACCCACTGAGTTTTTCCGTGAATTGTCATTTTTGAATCCCGATTTGTCATTTCAAGCTGATTTTTTTGTTTATTGTGATAATGTGTAGATGAATCTTGTGGAAATTCTTCATATTATTTGAGTAACATGATGACAATTCTAACTCCTAACTGATCTATGCTGTTTCATTTGCTGGCACAGAGAATTGCAAATGTCATGTCCACATATGAGGACATAGGGGGCAAAGTTCAGACTGTCCAATCCTTCAACGCGGCAGGGTTGGGTGGTGGAATCCAATACATTCTTTGCCTCTTCCATCATGTTCATCTTTGAAGTGCAGCCTGACAGATTCCTGAAAAAGGGCTGGCTGTTTTTTCCTTGACTGGATCCAGCCGTTCTCCAGTCTGGACCATAGTTCGGGGCGGGGGAACGGGGGGAAGTGACATGTGCACGAGAATCAGAAGCAGGTGCGCGTGGATCAGGAAACCCGAGCCATCGGTGTCGGATGGTTGGCGGCTTCTCAGTTGCCTGATTATTAAGTCGCTAATCAGCCTGGAAACTGAGGTTTTTTTTATTGCCCCCACAGGCGTGAAACTCGAGCTGTTTAACATACTTATTGTGTGCAGAACAATGGTTTTAGCCTCCCCCCAACTCCCTATCCTGAATAAGCCGATTGGCTCCTCTCCTCAAGGTCCAACACCGCCCTATTGCCAGCCAATAGGAAGGAATGTAGCACCGCCAGCCAAAATGTACATCAAAATCATAAAATCAATAATAGCAATAATAATAACCTTCAAATTTCACTTTTTTTAAATAAAAATGTTGTAAAAGTCTAATTGGAATTTAAAGAAAACTTATCCACGAGAATGACTTGAAATATCCGACCTGAAAATCTCTTTGTTGTCAATCATGTCCGATGATGACAATCCTGCCTCTGCTATTTATGAGTCTTGCTGTAGTTTTAGAGTCCAATCCTTGATCCACACTGTCTGCCGCAGTCAGAGCAGGTGAATCCTCTGCTGGGGTTGTAGATATGATGCTGGCTTCATGTCTCCTTATGCGTTTCTTCATCCGTTTATCAGTTTGGTCCTCCTCAAGTCTGTGTACTCCTTGTTGGCAGAGCCTCCGCCAGGTGGAGCGCTCGGTGGCAGTGTCCTCCAGTTGGGTTGGCTTCAGGCTGCACTACTTCATCAGGCATCCAGTCGGTCTTCATCGCCTTTTCTGGCCACCAGTAGAGCAGGGGCCCAGATGTAATTGGCCCTGGAGAACTTTCCGTGGCAGGTGATATTTGGGCATCCTGATGACATGGCCAACCATGTTGTTGCTGGATGACTGTGGCCTCGACACTGACACAGTTGGTCTTGTGGAGTATTTCTTTGTGGGGGACACGATCCCTCCAGGATATACCGAGGATTCATTGTAGGCATCTGATGTGGAAGGCCTCGAGCATCCATGCGTGTTTCACAGTTATAGAGGAGTGTTGTTAGGAGTACTGCCTGATAAACAGATGTTTTAGTGCTTCAGAATACAAAGCTACTGGCAGGGCATTAGTCCATCAATGCAGCCCACTGAAGTGGGGCTATTCATCCAAATCTCATAAGAAGGAATATTGATAGACATCCCAGAATCATAGCTTGTGATCTAGTTTCAGTACAAAATTCATGTGGGTTTCAAATTTAATTTGTCAGGACATTCTGACTCTTATTTTGATGAAGACATTCTTCCCCCCCCTCCAGCCTCCCCTAATTTATTGACAAAAATGACTGATTATCACTTACTTATAACAATCATTGGTTGATTAGAAGAAACTTTCAGACAAAGATGTAAAAAGAACTGAGTTCTCAAAAAAATGGTAAAAATGTAAAAACAGGTATTTCACAAAAAATTACCAAAATATATAAATCTGGTTAAAATCCATTATAAATACGTTGAACTATGTTATACTCATTCATGTTAAGGGTTCTGGTGAAGGCGCATCAGACTCAATCAAAACACTAAACTGAGGTCCTGGGGCTGTTGGGGGTTGACTGGGGCAACTGAACAAGGCCAGTGGTAGAACTCATTGGTTTGCCTGCCCTATTGTCCGCCCGGCTTAACCTCCAGCCCTGGATCCCCCCTCCAGCTCCTACTTCCTCAGAGCAGGATCGCAGTGTTTTGCCCCGGCTCTCGGCTGGATTTCCCTCTGGAGCATCTGGGACTTGGATTCTGTCCTTGGACGTTTTGTTTTGAAAGGGCTTTTGAAGTCGAAGCCAAAGCTACAGCCCGCAGCGGCTGCTGGGCGGACAGATGCCCTGCCGCGGTCCCGGGCCCTTGCCGGAAACGGTGAGGTTCAGGTTGATTTACATCTGCGGGAAGGCGAGTGAGGGAACCAAAGAAGAAGCCCAGTAGCGTCAAGGCCCCGCCATAACGCCTGCCTGCAGCCACTGACAGGGGGCGATAAAGGTCCACTGCCAGTTAGGTTATGGGGTGCCTAAACATGCTAGGACGGAACCATTGGGTCCATTGATCATCAGCAGGGTCAATGTTTGATAAGGATGTCTGAAATCGAGAAAAACTGAAATGACCTGTGTGAGAACGTGTTTTAAGAACAAATTTGAATTGTTAAAAAATGATGATGAAGGATGAAATAGAGGACTATTTTATGGAATCATTTTTTAAAGTGTATTTTTCAATTTCAAATTCATGAGCACACAAAACATCTGATATCCTATTTTTTTAAATGCAATGAATTCCTTTTCAGCCCTGAACCGCTGTAATAAAATAAGATAAAACTGATAAACTCATACAATATTATGAGAAAAGGATGTGAAATATAAAGGATAATAACCTAAAAATAATTCTTCGAATCAAACGAAACTGATTAGACGCATAAGTTAATTTTGTCTGAAGGTGCCATTATTTTTTCAGAAAGAAAAGCCCAGTTTGACTAGGTAGAATTGAAAAAACAAAATCAGTAAAAATCCAGCATTAAAGTTTTAGGCTGCAGGGAACTAATCACAAGCTGGTGAAATCTGAAAATCAAGTTTAAAATTACTTCAACGAGACACTGAGACAAAAAGATCCGCCTTTACAAAACAAAAATTTACAGCATGAACAGGCTTGCTCTGCTGCTCGACACATCTATAAAGTTTATGAACCATTTCATTATTATTTTGCAGAAAGAAGTGAGTTATGGGCTGTTCTGATATAAGCACGGTTTTTATGTTTCTGGCCACAAGTGAAGACATTTTCTCCTGTAGGGGTGGGGATGCGTCTATTGTATCTGAGGTCAACAGTCAATCGCTTTGCTCTTCAGACCAGACCTATCTATTTTTTCACAGCAGCATGTAGAGAGACAGGTTGCTGTTCCTCAGACGCAGGTCTGATTCATTCAAAGAAGAGACTTAAAACTTCGATTGGTGGACATCAGATCACAAATAAATAATTCATACTCTCCCTTCACTTGTGAAGTGATGAATCTCTGGGCCGAGACATGGGGATTTCAGTTAAGTTGTTTTTCTTTGTTTTGATGCCAATTCTGTTGCTTTGCTCGAAAATTGAATACTAATCAATCAAGGATTTCAGCCCAAATTACAACAGAGGAGCTAAATAGTTGAAAGCTACTAGCTGTGTTTCCTGCAATTTTTTTTTCTCCTTGGAGCTTTTCATTGAGAAACTCACAGGAAAGTGTGAAAAGGCTAAATCTCAGATCTAGCACACCAAAGTGAAACAATGTGATGCTGTCCTACCACATTTCATTTACCTAAATCCAGAATCTGAGTTATTATAATGTACAAATGAAGCTGGAAAAAAAAACAGACACAGCCACGCAACCTAACTTTAGCTTCGGTGGAGCTCAGCTCAGCAATACCTGTCCACTGTTCCTTCTGACCAGGTAGGACAACAATCCTGCTCAAAGCTTTGAAGCACAGGGCCTTTTTCCCCCAAACAAACAGGTGTGTCAGCAGAAAATGCCTCCAACCATCATCAAATCCTTGTCGGTCTTCAGTTTCACTCGCAAGAGGTAGAAAAACATCCCCCACCCCCCCGTTCCCCTTGTTTCTTTTCCTCCATCAAAAGCCTGGAAGCATGGAAGCAGAGGATGTACATCTCAGCGGTCTTTCCCTGTCAGGTTGATCCATGTTTATACTTTTTTTTCTTATGCTTCTGTAGTTTGACAGCTGTTGCGGTGGGATTATACAGCAGCTTCGGCCCAGAGGATGGTAGAGCCCAGTCCAGAGTCAAACAAACAAGTATTCCTTGCTCCCCTGACTCCACCTTCATCAAGCCATCCTGTCGATGGGAATCCAGTGAATTGTTGGTCAAAATCAAATCTCTGCGGATGACTTGGCACTTTTCTTGGATTGTAAAATGTTTATTCCCTTTGTGGCTTTTTTTCTGTTCTGGGGGCATGTCCAGCCAGGCTAACAATAAAGAATGGGTGCTGCCCCCGTCAGATAAACATCAAATTTAGAGTTTCTAATTCTAAATTTGACTTGACCTTGACTGAATCATTTTTGTATTTGGCCCACCTTAACCAACAACGATGACATTGAGATCTGTGCCATTTCTTTTGCTTTTGTGCATTTGTTAAATTATAGACCAGCCCAGCAGGATCCAGTTCTGGGCCCCTGGTGCCTCTTAACCTCCTTTGGCTTGATAACAATGATATGTGGATGCTACACCTTGTGTCCCCCTTTGGCCTGCGGGGGGGAGAAACAGGAAGTAGATTATCTACGTCTGACAGTGCTCGGCCACCTTTCAAGGAGCATTTAATCTTAAGAGAAAAAAAAGAAATCTTAAAAAGTTCTAGCCGGGGAGAACATCCTAAAGTATCTCACTCTACTTCACATGTACAAGTACTGTCTGTACCTGCAGTTCTGTTAGTGTTTGTCTTGGTGGAATTTAGGTCCTGTTAAACCAGGGTCTACACAGATTGGATAATGACCATAAGTTATCATTATAAACTGGTGTCCGTTGTCAAATGTTCTTGGCAGTGTCCTAATGCTAACCAGGAGCTCCTTGCAGGATAAGGACCTTCATTTCTTGACATGGCAACTGGAGACGGTGTCTGAATGCCATAGTCCTGCACTTCTGAACTGAGGCTAGGTCCTGGTCAAGAACGGTAGGGGAGCAGCAAGTGAATGCATGAGACGCATGAATGTTATCCTGCCGAAGGGACTGTGTTGGGTTTTCAAGATGTTGCTCCAGTTTAATAAGCTCATGGATGAGAGTAGCATCAGTCTAAGGGGCAGGAAGTCAGTGGCACAAACAGTCTAGCATTTGGTTGATTTTCAAAAATATAACAGACATATTGGATCATATTAACATCACAATGCGCGGTATTTCTACCTCTTCGTAACCGCTGATGAAATCACTGATTTGACCAATTTTAAATCAGACCTTACCGGTAGAAAGCATCTCTTTTTTTTGATCAATCTTCGCAATCCTGTCTGTTTCAAGTCTCCTGTTTCCCATTCACAATCTTTTTTTTTTTTTAAATACAGCTGCAAAAACAAGATTTGACAAAGAACCGTTGAGGAACCAAGATGATGGAAGAGCTGCTCGACATCTTTGCTTTATTTTCCTTCAACAAAATTTGATGTGTGAGTTGAGAAAAGCAAGCTGTTCTATGTGTCTTTTGTGAAAAAACCGACGCGGGATGAAGGGTTTTTGTTTGAGTCTGTGTTTTTCGGGAGGTTCTTCTGTGTTCTGAGAAACCAAGGTGGACAATGTTGAACTTTTGGTCCATCTATCCAGTCAGTCGATACTGTTGAAGTAGGTCACGTCAACACAGAGGATCCCTGGTACTTAACGATGAGGAGTCACTATGGACCCGGAGGTTCCAAAAGACTTTCTGCTCCTGTTTTCAGAGACAACAGGATCAGACGTCTAGCCACAGAACAGTTCCTGTACTGTTTCACCCTCCGAAATGGTCTGTCCCTCATCATAACCAAACCAGAAACAGGTTGGTGAATTCTGAGGAGGTAACCAGGACATTCTCACAGGTAACCTGACTTATGGGTTCTCAATGAAGGTAACGAGGCCCTCTAGGTTTCAATGGTGAGATGGGACCACAGAAGTGGAAGCAAGAACATAAATCCTTGGGCAAGGGAGGAATTTATCAAGATAAAGCAGATTTACCGGCACCCATCCAGAGGCTGTCATTTCAGAGGGGATCGGTGAGAGTCTGGAATCTGATGAAAGGATCGGGGAAAGAGCAAGGAACGCGCCTTCAGGAGGCCTGGATGGGGTTTAGTGAACATGAACAGAACGTGCAGAGCAGATGGGGGGGTCGGAGCTTGGATCTGATGAGCGTCAGATACAAAAACAAAGCTTTTGATGTATAAAATAGATTAGCCTTTGGCCACCCTCACCGAAGCATCTAGCTGCAGGTGATCAGTCCTGAGCTTGCATCCCATGTCCAATTGGTCAGGGGGGTTGCCCTACAAAAAGTGTCAGACTTCTCCCAAGACTACGCAACACAAGGTTGTCCTCTTCCCTGAGTCAAGTAATGCCATCCGCATACCCCTGGACCCCAAAGGGGCCCAGCAGGAATCCTTTCTCTTCAACTAGAGACACTGGTTTCCCCTCTCTGCTGCCTGCCACAGTTCTTTAGTGGCTCTCCTCTGCTTTTAACCCCTGACTCCAAATCTATCAGCAGTCTGGCAGTCGAGGTTTCCATAAAATCTCTACACCCCACTTCCACAGATTGGACTTCAGTGTTCCAGTCATGGTGTTTGGCTTGGATTGCCAGCTCAGTATAGCTGTTTTCTTTTATAAGCTTCCTCAACTGAATCCTCCCATGGAACTGTAAGCTCAAAAACTAATATATGCTTTCTTCAGGGAAAGTGACCAGAGCACCAGGTTAGGTCTCAGGCTTGTGATGGCAATTTCGTAAGAAAACACCAGCTAGTGGCCGATGTCAGCCCTCATTTTCCAATCATGGGCCCAGCCCAACTGGCCTTGTTCGGTTGGATTCAGTTGACTAGGCTCCTTCATGTACAAAGCTTGTCTATAATGTTTGAGATGCAGTTGGTTGAAACTACTTGATGGCAGCTCGCTTCTCTTCCAAGGTGGCCGCAAGAACCTGGAGGACTCGGTTGTGACCCCAAGTGTAGCGTCCTTGGGTGAGGCTGGTTTTGAGCCCTGTGAGAATGTGCCTGGGGGAGGCTTGCGTGTAGCAAAAGGTACAAGTTGGGACTTCACCAAACCACCAGTGCAGATTGGTTGGTGATGGAAGAATGTTGAACATGGCTCTGATGGTGAAGCTTAGATGTCTAACTTCCATGGCCCAGAGGTCCTTCCAGCTGATCCTCCTCCTCTCTACATTTTCCCATCAAGTCCACTGTCCCTGTTTGCTAAGGCATACTGCCTTGGCCCACCTTGCAGCCTCCTACTGATAGCAAACTTTGTTGACCACCAATTTCCTCTACTTGGGTGCAGTGGCCTTACTCCAACCTGGTCGGTTAGGAGCCGGTCGGAAGCCTCCTCTATCTCGCTGAATATGTCCCATAATGTCAGCATGTCTGAGAGCAGCTGTAGCTTCCTCTACTGCCTTTGCTGTTTTCAATGTTGCTGCGTTTTTCCACACTGCAACATCTCCGGAGTACATCAGCATCATGCGTGGCCTTATCTTCGAGCACTTGAATTCCTCCTTTAGAATTAATAGCGGCAACTTAAGGGCCCTGTCTTCATAGAAGCCTATGGAGGTGAGGCTGAACTCTGAGCCACCTCCTGATCTTACCAGTAACTCCTCTCTCCGGCCTCTCCAACATAGAGATCGGGACCTCGTAAATTGCAAGAGGCCCCAATATCCTTGGTAGAAGGCTGAACTGCAAGAACCAGGCTTTCAGGTTTCCAGGAAGCTGTGTTTTGTCAATGGTCTGCATGATGATGCAGACCATTGATGATGTCAATGCACAGCTGCCGTACATGGTCTTTTTCCTTCAGGTTTGTTTGGTACCATCTCCCAAAACTTTTTACTGACTGCTCAGCCACTGTTGGAATTTGCTCGTCTCTGATGGAAAACTTCTGGTCACTAAGCATTCCCTTCACAACTGAGATGCTGACTTAGATGGCTTGATTAGTAGACAGGCTCAGCTGATGTTCTCTTCCAATTTTCAGTGGAGCCTTCTGGTACATGGGTGGTCAGAGTTGTGATTTCATCCATGTAAGCTACATGTGGAGGGAGACACAGACCAGAGCTGCCTCACTGTCCACCAACAACTCACAGAGCAATAGTCTGGCTATGAAACCGTGAAGGCTAACAAGCTGCCACCAAGTCAGCTATTTGAAAATTTTAAGCACAAGAAATAGATGTAGAGCAGGTCATCTTTCAGAAGTCCAATTTTGCATAATTGATCTCTAGACACAATGTGAAGTCAGTTCTTTTTGAAGAACAGCACCTCAAATAAACAGAACTTTAAATCTGCCTCTTCTCCACTTCTATAGCCTCCACCTGCAGGACTCTAAATACAGGTTCTGACTGAGTAGCTTGACAAAACGTTCTCAATTTTGATTTAAATTCCCATCTGAGGGACTAAAGACCTGAATTGTTCTATCCTGGTCTTGAACGTGAGACGGACGATGATGGATGACCCACGACATATATCTTATTTTCATTTTTTGTTAGTGCCTTCCTTGTCATGTCCTGCTTTATAAAACAACCTTCATTAATCAGTTGAGATCAAAATTTCCCCATTGCACTAAAATATAAGGAATATTCTATTCTATCTTATTCTTATACTCAAGGGTCAAATGTGGCTTCAAAAAATTTCGACCATGTGGTCAATTGGTTTGTGTCCGAGACCTTGGCTGTGACCTTTGGGTTAGTTTAATCCTGTTTCCAAAACTCCAATGATTTCTGAGGATTCTTTAAAGGCACAGCTTATGAGACAGTAGCTTTTCTGTGGCATGACTCACAACTTTTTTTAGCAGCATGCGGTGGGTGTGTCCCTTACTTTCCATAGGTGTTTGTGCGTGCATGCATGAGAGTTTACGCAGGTGAATATTTGTGGACCGCAGTGACATGTTGTGGTATGTCTACATGCTGTATGCGCAGTTAGTTGATTTGTGGAACCTCGATTTACCGTGAACTCGTTTAGCTAAAGTATAAGCTGAAGTCCGATTTTCACTTGTGTTGCATTGGAGCAGCTAGCACAATCAAATGTAGCTAAGCTAAGCTTGCTAAACAACCATGGATAACAACATTTTGGATGTGTGACGATGAAGGAATTTGATAACAAGATCGTTTGAAAGGCGAGATGATTGGCCGCGCTGCCTGCTTGCATGGTTACTGGCATCGCTACCATGGCAGCCCATTGTTCGGTTGGGTCCCAAAATGTGAAAGAAAAAATGCTATCCAATTCCACACACATTATTTGAGATCCGAGATCAGCCCCCACACCCCCAGCAGGAGTCTCATGTTTCCAACTTCTGACTGGCAGTGAAAGAGTGCGTGTTGCATCAGCCTCTACCTGACAAGGTGTGTGTTCTAATGACACTGCTGGCAGGAAGTTCACTGCCTTCTTCCTGCTAGAACTCGCTGTGCCTTCCGAACTCCGGGCTCTGTCCAACCTTATGACTTTACATGGACACATACTTGAATAAGAAAAAAAACAACAACTTAAATTCAGTATTTTCTTAGTGTTCATGGTCACATTAAAAATGTTAATTGTTTTTAAATGGCAATAAATTTCTGTCCTTTCCTATTTCTCTCACTATGTCTTGCTGCCTCAGGTTATATCAACCCTATTAAGTAATGTCATCCACGCCACAGTCCAGTAGATTGTTTTATTTTGAAAATCCGCCATACGCTCCACCATACATGTCCAGCCCCCTGTCCTGCTTAGTCCAGTACAATAAGGCTTCTGTCCAAAAACAGAGACACTGTGAACTGAATGATGCGGGCCCTCAAGGGCCACTGAAATGCATGGTCTCCTTGTTATGGAGACATAAATCACAGTGATCAGCTCTGTAGAGATGGAACCAATTGAAAAAGAAAAATGCCGAGGGTTTCAAAGTAAAAGACCCCAATGAGTGTCGGTGTTTTCTGGTGCTCAACTCACCTGATTATAAAAATACCAGAGTCCATATCAGGAGGAATTTACAGTCAGTTTAATAAGCAAATGTCTATTTGTGTTTTCATTTTACAATAAAACCTACCATGAGAATGTCTTTTTTCATATATATATACTTATTGCACTATAAATTTTAAAAATGTATTCATTTGCACGAAATAAATTAATTCTGATATCTATGTTTGAATTGAACTTTTATCTGGGGGTTAAGCAACACATTAAACATGCACAAACGTCAAAACAGAAAATTTTGAAAAATGAATTTATGAAAGTCAAATAATTTCCAGAAATGGAAGCATGTATGACATTAATATTCCCAACAACACACTGAGGGTAAGACAAACAGACACTTTGGGAATTCATCTGGGATATTCCACATCTAAGTGGAAATTTGAGAAATAGAGAAAGTTGTTTTTTAAAAGAAATTGTGTGCGGTCAATTTTTCTTTCACTGAAGATTGGAGTTGGTCACTTCTTCAATCTTGTGCAAATGTTCCCCCAAGCTTTTGGAAGATTTATAAAAAGGAGCCGTGAGACAAGAACATCTTACTTGAGCTGACATGTTGATTCTGTGACTGGCTCCACCCTTTCCTCTGACTCTGTAAGCAGGATAAGCAGATAAGATAATGAATACATGAATGTATGTTGCTTTCTTTGCCAGAGTGGGTACTACAAGGACTCTTCGACAACAGCCTCGAGGAAAAAGCATGGCTTACTTACCAGTCAGGACTTCCAATGAAATGTTTCATATCTGTACTCCCTCCGTCTTTAGCATGCGAGGGGTTCCCTGGGAGTGTTCTAGACACACCATCATGGTGGTCGACAAAGCGATAGCAGAAGCAACGATCCATCAGAATGTGCTGATTCACACCAAACGATCGCGTGGATCAGGATTAATGACGACAGCCATAAAAGACGCAAAGGGGCAGAGTGTTCAGGCTGGGTTAGCCGGAGAGGGGGGGCAGTTTCCTGAAAGGGAATGCCACGCCTGACGTGTTCACCCATAATCAGAGCTGATTTGGGACTTAATCACGCTTTAGGCCTTATTGTTGCACCTCCGGGCTGACGGACGAGCAATCAGCATGATGTAAGGTCCAAGCGACTGTGTCACGTCTGCGTGTGTTTGTGTGTGTGTGGGTGGCGGTGCTTACGATTAGAAAATCAGTTTGCTCAACTAATCTACTACCAGATCTGGTTCACATTCCTGCATTTAGATCCAGGGGTGATTACAGAGTAAACAGCCCATAGGACACACACAAAAACACACAGTTGCGTGAGAGAATTCATAAGCCCCTCACTGAAAAATACATTCTGATTTAAAAAGTAGAATCTGTAAAAAGTAGAACTGGAACCTTTTTAAATTATGTATTCATTTGCGCTCTTAAAATCTTGAATATCCAAAGTGCATCTAGATATATTCAGAGCACTTCAATGCTTCCTCATTTTATGCTACAGCATTATTTCAAAATGTATTACAATTGCTTTTCCCCTCACAATTCTACCGACAATTTCCCATACTGACAATGTGAAAAAAAGATTTGAGCTTTGCAAAATTCTTTTAAAAAAAGCTAAGATATCACATGTACCTAAGTTTTCATTCCCTATGTTCAATACTTTGTTGATGCACCTTTGGTAGCAAATACAGTCTTAAGTCTTTCTGAGGTGTTATGCCTTTCCAAATCATATCCACTTATCTGAATCAAATGAAAATAGACTCCAATAAAGTTGTAGAAACAGGATGCCCCTGAGCTCAATTTTGAGCTTCATGACAGAGGCTGTGAATACTTATATACATTTGATTTATTAGGTTTTAGTCATTCATACATTTATAAAAATCTGAAAAACAGACATTTTTATTGACAATGTCAATATGAAGTACTGTGTGTAGCATTTTGATGGAAAAAATTGTATTAAATCAATTTTTAAATAAGGTTTTAACAAAAGCTGGAAAAAGTGCTATGAATAATTTCTGGATGCACTGTATATTTGTCAGGTGTATTTGATTCATCTTGTAGATGAAATATTCCCATCAGCTTTAACAACTCCTGATTCAGCAGTGATCGACTCAATGTTACGACCATTTTAAACAAAAAATTGATCAACGCAACACACACATTGCCCCCACTTCAGAGGATAAGCTCTGCCCAGTTATCACACAAACAACAAAGTACCAAAGGTGCAGTGGGAAGATGTCGACATTCATCTTCCCTCCTCCCCAGCAATGACCTCTGCTCTGGCCTATGACGCCTTGGCCTGTGGTGGCTGGCCAGCCCCCGCCTAGGGATAAACGCTCTGGAGGGTGCTCCTGCTGAGGCTGCTGGATCTGCAGAGAATCAAGGGTCTCTCAGTCATTGTCGATAGTTGTCTCAGCAACCCGTAGTGCTGCAACTCTTGGGCCCACCAGGCTTTAGTCCACCCATCTCCTGCAGTCTCAGCAGTTCTCCCCAGAGCCACCTTTTCTGCTGAACAGGTCTGTAGTTACCCTGGGTGCAGGAGGTGGCTATAATTTCTACTTTACCATTTACCACAATGGTAGCAACAGTTGCCCCCTTTCAAACATTGAACTTCACTGCCAGGTACATATGCGTCAGGAAAGAATGTGCTGTCTTCTCCCTATTGTAGTGAGATAACTTCGATTTTGAAGTTGCTCGGGTTCTCACAGGGCTGACTGGCTGTAGCTGCTGGCATTGAGTGTGTAAACTGCTTCGGAGGAGGCGGGCCTTGGCCATAGTGGCCTGCCTCATGCTCCGTCCATCGATTGTGTCGTCATGGATGCTTGAAGCAGTGAGTATAGGGGCAGGGTCTTGATTTTGGTGTACTACATGCCGGTCCACCTGTCGATCACATAGCCCAGGCTGGGATGCTCTTCTTCCTTTGGGCGGATTGTTCCAGTCTTCATTCCACATTCAAACTGTTAATTTCTTAACTGATCGCCATTCTAATCCCACTCCTGACACCAATTGGGATAGCTGTGGGCTTTGCTCTTTAGATGTGACGAGGCAGGAATATTTCTGCATAAACTTCGATATTGAATGCACCGAACGCAGGAAAATGGCCAAACCCTGTTTAACTAGCCATCAGCTACTCCTCTTGGGTGCCAAAATACAACAGCACACAGATTTTATACACGTATTGTGGTTTGTCGACGAGGAAATATGACGGCGGAGTTGTGGAGGAGTTCGAACTTTAATGCGTAAACACAACAACATGATAATTCATCTCTCTCGAAGTTTCGGGAACACCAGTATATATATACACTCTGTAACCACGCCCTCAAGCCGTCAGTCCCTGGGTGAGAGGCCACACCCGTTAGAATCCGCCACAGTATATACATATTCACAAATTTTGTACACATAGACATACATACACACAGTTTATACACACTTGTGCACAAAAGAACAGTTTTCTTGCCTTGGCACACACACACACACACACACACACACACACAAACCCACAAACAGTCTGTGCATTGGAAGTCAAGGTGTGTGATGGGTGGAGGGCATCTGGACTGAGGGTTCTGGGTTTGGGCTTGTCTGGAGAAAAATGTGTGGCCTCGGGGAGGGATGAGTGCGTGCGCGCTCATGTGAGTGTTCAACTCAGGCATGGAGTATCACCCTGTGCATATGATGCAGGAAATCAGTGCTGGTGGCTGGTCTTAATGTCATAGCTGGTGAAGACGATGGGCTGCTAAACCATAAGGAACACAAAGGTATGCCGTATCAGTTGGTAATTTATGGGGTAGGGAAGAGGTTGCCTGATTTACATAAGAGTGCGCAGATATGTGTGAAGCCGCAAAACTACTGCGCAGATTTCCACAAACTCTATGTTGAAAAAAATCACCTTTTAGTCATAATGTATTGATTGGGTAATGGATTTAAGTTGATCTCTTGACGATGTCTGATGTTCTCTCCTCTCTGAGGACACCGAATTCCCAACAGAACAAACCTGAAGCACATGGGAGGGTAGCAGGAGGCTGGGAGGCAGCTGACTGGATGAAATAAGTCTAGGGGGTCATTTGTCAGGAAGTAAAAAAAAGACAGCAGAGGAAGCTTTCAAAATAATATAAGAAAACAAATATTTAGAATGGCTGAGCTGGTGTTTGACACCAGAAACTACAGAAGGACGAGGAGCAGGAAGGAGTTCTTATCCGGTAGTGGGATGGGTTCTTTCTGTGAGTTCTCTCCGTGTTCTCCTGCCTGTGTTCTCTATTGTCTCTGAGCGAATGAATGACCCACCCAGATCAAATCCCACCTCATCCCTCATTTTCAGCTGTGATTGGCTCCACCCCAATGTGACCCAGTGTCCAGCATAAGCAGTGCTGATGAACAAATGAATGTTTTTGGACTTTTTTCAGCCAATACATGCAAAATATTCAAATATGTGTGAGTCATATACCGGGATATGGATGTTTTAGTCAGCCTGTTGGCCAGAGAAGCTAAAGTTACCCAGATTATTTCATTGACTTCTGCTCGCTTCCTCCGCCAGTTTTCTTCACTGGTCTTCTCCACTAGCTTCCTCTTCTAGTGTCCTTCATCAGCTTCCATCTTCACCCAATTACAAATCACAATTACCGCTTTTCATCTCTGTCTTTGCCTGTCAAAAAAGAGCCCAAACCAGGGTCACAAGGGTCTGAAAAGCAGTGGGTCAACCGGACAATGAGCTAACAGCAGTCGCCCAGTCTGTATCAGATGATAATGACCCAGATAAAGACGTTGTGTCTTTTGCCTGATAATCTGTCTTCATCTAATTCCTTTTATCAGATCGTCTTCACAATCCCCATAGATCATCTTAACCTTGCTTTAGCATCATTCAGTTATCTGTAAGTGAGTCAAATCTCCAGATTGCCCCGTTTGGATTGTGAGAATGTTAGCGGCGGGCCGAGTGGAGGCGCTGGTCTGGTGCATCGTCCTTTTGTTTGCTCTCTGGATTCACACCCGCAGGACACAAGAGTTAACACTCACTATTTGGATGAGCTGCCCAACCCTCTTCTTAGCCTCACAAATCACTCAGCCCTCCTCTTCTGAAAACACACACACACTAAACTTTCACTTCTTGTCTCTGGACATGTTCATTGTTTTTTGAGTCCTTCCCCCTCACTTTGATGTGAAGGGGTCAAGCTCCCTCCTTGGGTGGGGGCAGGGGTTTGTCGGAGGGAGGCGCAGCAGAATCTCCAGCGTCAGGAACATCTGGGAGAACGCGCTAAGCAGGGTTGACTTGGCAGGCGGTTGGTGTTGGCAGCGATAGCCGTTCCTACCGGGGGCCTTTCATCTCCCGTTTGAACATGTGGAATCAGGGGTTCTAACCCTGGGAGGAGTCGGAAGGCCTGCCGCCAGCCGAGAGGCCAAGGTGTGGCTCCCCCCCGCCCTCCCTGCTCCGAGGCGGAATCTGGCTCTCCCGCTGTCCTCTGGAGATCTGCTGAACATTCCTGCCTTTCCCTCCCTCTCTCCTCGCTCGACATCCCAGCACAGGAGCCTCCACATTCACATCCAAATGAATCATGTTCGAAATGATCCCGTTCCAAGTTCAACCCTGCAGATCTTCTCCCTCCAGCTGGTGATGCAACATTACATTCTCTACCTCGACAGGACAGAATGCTGTCAAGCTGAAGGCATGTTCCAATCAACCCAAATCGAGGATGTGGAGTAATCAATAATCATCCCTCAAAACACGTACAGTTCTAGTCTTATGCACAGTATTGTAGCTATGTAAAGGCTTCATGCACGTTCAGGAAGAGCACAATCAGCTAAGGCGAGTGAGAACCTCCAAAAAAGCTTCTGGATGAAATGGACTCAAAACCGGATTCAAGCAAATGCCTGGACACAATATCAGTCATAATCTGACTACTTAGATTATCAGTTTATTCATCATCTAACATTGGAGGGCTGGAGCCAATCCCAGCTGTCATGGCAGAGATATGGGATTTTACCTGAATGGGTCAGCTGTTAATCACAGGGCCACAAACAGAGACAATCAACCTTTCCCACTCTCATTCACGCCTATTTAGAGTCATCAATGAACCTACTGACTATTTTTGCACTGTAGGAGGAAGACAGAGAACACTGAGAGATCACGAAGAGAGAACCCAGTTGGCCACCATATCAGAACCTGGAACTTTTTCGCAATTCGGAGAAAGTTCAAACCACTGCCCCTGCCTCTGCCTGTTACTGTGAGTTTTAGGGCCTCTCCTCCTGCAAAACCCTGTCTCAAATTCAGTTGCAGAACGGTGAACAATACAAATAAATTACTCTCACTAGGCTCAGCTGATTGTGCTCTTCCTGAACCTGCATGAACGTCCTCATAATCTATTCAAATCTGAGCAGAAAACATTTCCCTACTCAGGAAGTCCAGTAACTTGGTGCCTTGGTAACCAGGTGACCTGGTTGTTTCGGGTGAAACTAGGAGATCAGGCTTCGCTCTGGTGAACCGCCTGATTGACCAGGTAGAGTCAAACATTCATGACACCTGTAAATCCGCGGGGAATTATCTGCCAGACTGGGCTTGTCACCTGCCTGCCACCAGGCCCCCTATTAAACATCAAGCCATACCCCCGCCTCGTTGCCCTGGAGACACCTTTGTTGCTTGCCGCTGCAGTGATCCAACAGGATGAGCATCTAATAGAGCGTGAGGTGAAGGAACCGGTTAACTAGAGCATTCACAAGACTGTTCCTGAAGGATCCACTTCCTTTCTCTCTTTGATCAATTTATGACTAAAATCAATTTTATTTACTCTATTAGGAAATAGCACAACAAATAAATTACTGGGAATTACTGGGTGTAGGAGTACATGTCCCTGCATAAAAATACAGTCAAAAGTCAAGGGACTCATTTCTTTGATCTAAAAACATGTATCGGATATAAATGTTTTTAGAAATACGAATGAATTAAAAAGTTTGTGATAGTGACTCAGATTAAATCTAGCTTTTTTTCTTTTTCAATCGTAAGAAGAAAAAATAAGAAAATAAATTGTGCACAGGACGCGTTTGGTCTAGGGGAAAATGTTCCTTGTGGTTAAATTATATAACTTCAAGTATGGTATTGGTTATCAGAGCCCATAAAGATGGTCAGAACTTCTAAAACGATAAACTATTTCATGCCAGCCAAGAAGCTGAGTTTTAAACCTGGATGTTAGCGCAGGAAGTGGAGCCATGTCTTGGAAGCCTGTCCCTGGACATCCAGTCAGTTTTTTTGCATCATGCTATCATAAGCAGTCAATCAAAGAACTTAATGATAGCCCTGCTTTCGACTCTGTATCCAGTTCTATTTTGATGCATTTAAGATTTTATCTTGAACCCCAGTGAATTCCGGTAATTTCTCAGATGCCACATTTTAGGAGTAGGCTCCCCCATCCTGGAGCGTGCGGGGCATTCTTGCCACACCATCTGGGATTCCCGACAAATAATTCCAAACAATTTCCAGACAGGATTCTAATTCTCGCCAGGTTAATGAACACATGAATGTCCTGCCGCCAGAGGCTGCCCAGGCAGAGCAGTGTCATGTAAATCATTTCCCACTGTGTTCGTAATCGGTGGATAGTGTCTCACCTGATTGGCTCAGTGCTAAACAAGGCTGAAGGCAGAGCAGCGCTTGAGCAGTCAGAAAAGCAAAGAGTCCACATGGAATAAAAACAGATATAGAAACTGAACATTAACAATCTCAGATGCTTGACCATCACATACATACACAGATTCAAAACAAAACAAGTTTGTTTCTCCCGAAAAAGGTTTTAAAACTTATTTCAAAAATTAAAATGACTCAAAATGAAAATAAAAATGTTATTTTTCTCATTTGATCTTCAAGAAATTATCTAATTTCTGTTTTAACTTAGGAATAAATCATAAGATAAAAAAATCAATTATCAAACTAGTTTTGATCAGTTTTCACAAAAAGTCCACACAGAGACACAGAACCATTCTCTCATTCACATGTCTGGGCAATTTAGGGTCTCCCATCAACTTGTAGCATGTTTTTGGACTGTGGGAGGGAACCGGAGATCCCGGAGGAATTCCACGTAGAAACGGGAGAAGATACAAATCCTACACAGAAAGACACCCTGTTAGAATCAAACCATGTCCCTTCTTCTCTAAGGCAGAAGTTTGCAAACCACTGTGCTACATGTCATCCTGAAGACAAGGCATCCAAGAAAACATCCATCCATCAACTACCACTTACCCCACTCAGGGTCGCAGGGATGCTGGAGCCTATCCCAGCTGCCATTGTGCAAGAGGTGGAGTACACCCTGGAAGAGTCGCCAGTCAATCGCAGGGCCACATTAACAGACAGACAGACAACCATTAACTCTCTCATTTGCACATCAGGTCAATTTTTCCAATTGACCTGTGTTGAAGTTTGTCGACTTCCCAGGTCCGTTGATCGAAGAGGAGATACACTCAGAGATTTTATTGGGTGTCAACACTCTTTATTTTGGTACAGATGCACATCTGGAGACCAACCAACCATGCTCACCAGCGCTGTCGGTCTAGGCCTCCTCACACCGGGAAATGCAACAGTATGTATTCTTTAGACCGTGCATATTCTTTAGACTGACTGCTATCTTTGACCTAGTTACATGCTCATATTCTCCCCCCCTGACTCTGTCACACATTCATATCTTGTTTTTCACCCCAGCTGACAGTTCGTCTTTGTCCTCTTATGCAGCTGCTGATTCTGCAATCGTACCCTTATTTTCTTCACTCATACACTCTTATAATTACCAATTACCTATTGTCTTCAGACCTTCAAGGCATTATGATTGTATGTGCCCAATGATTTCAGTGACGTGTGTTGCAGGTACTGTCACTCCTGATTGTTGCATTGACGTATTTGTGGCCTCTTTCAATCCTGATCATTTCCACAATTCCCCCTTTTGATCTCTTCTATAAGAGATCACTTCCTGATTGGTGCTTCCAAATTTGTTAATTCTAATTCACCTGTCCCTTTAGATGAGTAGTGGAATCTAGACTGAGAGCAGAAGTCAGTATTTGTGAGCAGCAGTATGGCTTCATGCCCAGAAAGAGTACTACAGATGCAATATTCACTTTGAGAATTCTGATAGAGAAGTACAGAGAAGGTCAGAGGGAGCTGCATTGTGCTTTTGTAGACCTAGAAAAAGCATAAAACAGGATGCTGAGAGACGAACTCTGGTTTTGTATGAGGAAGTCTGGAGTAGCACAGATGTATGTTAGACTGGTCCAGGACATGTATACTGGTTGTGAGACAGTGGTGAAGTGTGCTGTAGGTGAAACAAAGAAGTTCAAAGTGGAGGTGGGACTTCATCAGGGATCAGCTCTAAGCCCCTTCTTATTTGCAGTGGTGATGGACAAGCTGACTAATGAGGTTAGACAAGAATCTCCATGGACCATGATGTTTGCAGATTACATTGTGATCTGTAGTGAGAGCAGGGAACAGGTTGAGGAAAATCTTGAGAAGTGGAGGTATGCTCTGGAAAGGATAGGAATGGAGTTTAGTCGCAGCAAGACAGAATATATGTGTGTGAATGAGAGGAACCCGGGTGGAACTGTGAGGCTACAGGGAGTGGAGATCAAGAAGTTGGAGGATTTCATTCAGATACTTAGAGTCAACAGTCCAGAGCAATGGAGGGTGTGGAAAAAAGGTAAAGAAACAGGTTCAGGCAGGTTGGAATGGGTGGAGAAAAGTTTCAGGGGTTCTATGTGAAAGAAGAATATCAGCCAGAATGAAAGAAAAGGTGTACAAGACAGTGGTGAGACCAGCGATGCTGTATGGTTTGGAGACAGCGGCAATGAAGAAAAGACAGGAGGCAGAGCTGGAGGTTGCAGTGATGAAGATGTTGAGGTTCTCTTTGGGAGTGACAAGGATGGATAGAATCAAGAATGAGTCCATCAGGGGGACAGCACATGTTAGATGTTTTGGAGAGAAGGTCACAGAAGCCAGACTCAGATGGTTGGGTCATGTACAGAGGAGGGATAGGGACTATATTGGCAGACGGATGCTGGAAATGGAGATGCCTGGCAGGAGGTCTAGAGGAAGACAGAAGAGAAGATTTATGGACATAGTGAGAGAGGATATGAAGGTAGTTGGCGTGAGAGATGAGGATACAGAGAATTGAGTTAGATGGAGAAGGTTGATTCGTTGTGGCGACCCCTGAAGGGAAAAGCCAATTGGAAAAGAAGAAGACCTGTCCCTTTAGATGCTAACAGTGGCATCACAATACTTTTATCCCCTATGTCTCTTATTTCTATTGTGGCATTGATCATAGGAATCGACGGAGATCGGATACAGGGAATACAACAACATCCAAATGTAACTAAAATGGCTGCGAAAATGGCAAATGATAAGAAAAAAGACATAATCAAATTCTTCGATTTTCCAAACATTGATGTCATCCATTTTTCCAGGGGACTCTCCACACCAGAGTGCTCATGCAAGGTCTTAGAGAGGGTCCTGAGGCCCTCCTTCATGACAGATTCATCGGGTGCAGTAATCCTCCTGCATAGTCCAAACCAAAGTCTTTTCCTCTTCACCATACAGATAGCACAGGATACAGATAGCACACTTTTTTTCCTGTTACATTCACTCTCTGCCCCATTGTGCCATTATGGTGCTGTCTGTTGATCCTTGTCTTGTTTTCTTTTCCTTTCTTTTCCTTTTTTTTGTTTTTTTTGCGTCTTGCTTCGGTCTTAGGGCTAGATTACCCTAGGACATGACCGCAGACCAGGGGATTACTCTGCCCCTTCTCTTCAGGTCTGGGTGTTCTCTGGCTCTGTAGAGTCAGGGCTCTCTGCTTCTTGTTGGAGACCTTCCTGGTCCCTCTGCTGCTGCACACTGACTCCAATGGAGCCACGTCTCTCCTTTGCCTCTGAGCCGGATGGTGTGAGATGTTTGTTGGGGTCCCATCGACCTGGGCTCCGACCACATCCGCTTGATGACCTTCAGGAGAAACCACTCGGCCTTATAGAGTGGACTGTCTTCTGCTGTCTTCCATCTTTCTCCATGCGTTTTCCTTTTCCATTTTCAGACTTGGAGAATTGCCTCCCAGTCATTGCACTGGTCCCTGGGACCTCTCGTAGTTGTTAAGTTTGTGCTCAGAAGTTGTCCTTCGTGTCCTTATTTGGTGTTGATGATTATTGCATGGGTGTTATCTTCCACTCAGTCACTCCCTCTTGACATCATGTGAGATGGTCGGTACTTCTCCTTCATGGGTAAAACACTCCCTCTTTTTCAGGTTCACCGGCCTTGCTTTGGTACCACCTGTTCCCGTCTGCCGAAGGTTATCTTGGATTTACACTCATGTACATACAGTCTTTTGAGATTTAACATAAAAGATATGTTGTTCTTGTGATTGCCCGTTCTTCTGCTTTGCACCCGTACTCTGTATGCACCTCCTCCATTGGTCTCGCGGGAACAGATAAACCCAAGGACACAGCATCTCTTCCTTAAAGATTATTCAAAATTACTTATCACTATTATGCCATAAGAATACTTCTAAGTTGACATATTTCTTCACTACTGTGCTATCAGAGCACTTTTAAGCTAATATATTCCTACAATCCCCCTTTTGACACAATTTTATTGTGTCGACCACAATTTCTGGCTATGTCTGGCCCCACTGATGGCAGTGCCGAAAAACTCTCCAGCAGGATGGAATGCTGATGGAGGGAAAAGAACCCACCGCGCTCCTCCTGCCTCTGGGCAGCGCCTCACAGAAATCAGTGGGACATCCCAAACCTCGTCAGCCAATACCATACAGTTTTCCCCATGCAACTCAATTTCACATTTTATAGCGTCCCATAAATCGAATTGAAATGTGAAGGGGGACCCCTTTGTATAATTTAGCTCAATTCCCCCATAGTATGTTAGACATTTGTCTGTGGGTGCTGGCGGTCCTGATGACCCCCGGTTCCATCTAGGACTTGTCTTGTTATGAGCTAGGATGGAATGATTTGTTTCTTCCAGCTGATCTGGTGTCTCCGCCTGCTCCTTAATCAAGATTTGCATTACCTGGTGGGAGAAACTTATAGCCTCGTTATGGAGTTGCCGAATATAGTCTGTCATTTCAATTCAAAAAATTATTTTCTTTGTTTGTGATATTCATGTGATGATCTGTGAATGATCCCAATTGGTTTGCTGATTGCCCAATTCCTGTTCCCTATGCCTTCTGCCTGCTCGCCTGTCGTTACCAACTTTGCTACTGTTCTGCTGGTTATCTGCTCTGACTCATCTGTCTCATCCTCCGCATCTGGATGGAGTTTCTCTGGCCAGGGCTGCCCTCCTCTGCTCATGATAGCTGCCCATATTTCCACATCAGCCTGACCATCTTTCTTACTTACTCCTCTATGTCCTTTCATGCCACATTTCTCTAGCTTTCCGTTGCTCAGCTTCTACTACTTTCGCATTCCATTTTATCAAACGCACCCCCGGCGTCGCCTCCAACTGACTTTTCCGTGCCTCTTTCAATCACTCACCAGCTACTTCTATTCATTGTGTTACCAAGTCCACAGGGACTGGTTCTCCCAATCAGTGCCTGTGTCTTTATGATCTTTTACCCATTTCATCACCGATTTTTCTACCCTGTCCTACACCTTGGACATCACTTCCCTTTTTTGCCGCAGTGTACACTTTGTTGACTAACCAACATCCTGTACCAGGATCTCTCCGGTCCCAACTACGAGGAGGATCCGTCTACTTAATTTTCCAAATCTTTTATTATTTTCATACCTGAACTAAATATTAGTGTCGTCTCTTTTGTTTTTCTTTTCATTTCCTCTTTTCCTCCCTGTCCTCCTGCTCCGAGGACTACTGCTGCGAGTACATGATTCATTTGTACCCCGAGCGGCTTCCAGGGCCCCCCGCCTTTACGGGGCCCGAACTATCATCATCTATCCCAAGATCAAATTCCCCGTTCATTTTTTGCCCCTGCTTCTCCACAAAATAGCCCATCACTGTAGAATGGACCGATCAAATGCTGCTTCTCACTCGTTTCACATCCACAAACATACGCGCATTCAATTGACCTGGGTACGGCGACACCTGATCACATTTGCACATTCACTTAAAAATGACAGAACGGATGCTGAATCAGTGCATGCCTCCTCGGGGAGGACCCGACCGCTGTGTGACTCAAGCTGAAACCAAACTTCTAGAGGGCCCCCTGGGCTCTGCGGGTTGCACTACCTTACAGTCCTCCAGGCGCGGTTTTAGACAGTCATCCGCCTGTTTACACAACAATACCACCCCGTTTAGTTGAGGAAGGCCTCAGACCTCCTTCCCCGGGTGCGATTCGAGGATTATAGTGTCCTCTACGTTGCCCAATTTGGAGCCTCAAATGAGTGTCTCTGATGAAGCCATCAAAACCTCCCCTTGGCACCTTGTTTACCCGCTTCTGGGTACCCTGTAGGGGAACGCCCCCTACAACACCCCTTGACACAATCAAAAACAACCCAAGACCAAAAACTTGCCAATTATTTTCCTACTATTCTAAATTTAGGTAGAATTCGGGGATCCTCAACTCCCCGGGCCTCTAACCCAGCCTATCCGTTCCCTCGTCGGAGAACGGGGGGAGGCACCCCTAAGACGGAGGTCCAAGACCTCTTGTTTCTGCCCTGTTTTTCTCCTCGGGTTTATCTCCTCGGGTCCCGGTCCCGGTAGGTCCTGGCCTTCACACATACACTCTCATTATTACCTATTACTTCTTGTCTACGGACGTTCAAGGCATTATAATTGTATGTGCACACATGATTTCAGTGACGCATGTTGCGAGTACTGTCACTCCTGATTATTGCATTGACGTATTTGTGGCCTCTGTCAATCCTGATCATTTGCACACCTGCTGCATTCTGGACTGTGGGAGGAAACCAGAAAACACGGGGAGAACATGCAAACACCACACAGAAACGCTCCCTGTGGTAATCAAACCAGGGTCCTTTGTGGTGTGAGGCCGAAGCGCTAACCACTGCGCTGCCCTAAAGGAAATAATTAAATCTTTTTTTTTTTTTTTTTAAATGGTGAAAAAAATGTGGCCAGACATAAAACAAAAAAAAAAGATTTCGGTGGACACAAATACAAAAGAAATGATACAAGAACCTTTTCAAACAATCCAAACCAGGTACAGTTTTGGTATAAAATACTTTAATAAATAATAAGATTGTTCTGAGAACAAAAACAACAGAAATCCACTAATAAACCAAGACTTTCACCAAATTTTGTACAAAATAATTACAATATCCTGCACATTCAGCCCGTCATTGGGGGCGACACACCAACAAATCATGTTTTCTTGGTTTTCATTTGGTGATTATTTGAAAGGTAATGATCCTCCAATAGTGTTTGTGTTCACTGTGGAGGAAAGTTCAGTGTTCTCAGCGTGCGAAACACGCGGCAACGGCAACGCAACTTGTTCCCTTCATTAGACCAGCACACGAATGAACTCCACTGATGCCCAAACAAATGAAAATGGTAACAACAACAAACAAAGCCAGCCTTTGACCAAGCAACCAGCCTGCCGGGGTCTGGGGAGCGGGAGAGGGGTGCTGGTTGCGTAGTTAAAGGTGGGCAAAAAGTCGTGCAACTCTTTAGCTTTCTTTTTATCTGAAATCTGAAAGTTTTGCCTGGTTTTGTGTCGTTTGGAGCAAATAAAGGACAAAAACACGATTTCTTTATTCCTGTGAAATTTTTTTAAGGAAATCAATGCCCCCCCCTCCAAAAAAAAACTAAAAACTAAAACTAAACCAATGTCGACAAATAATGTGTGTGTCGTCAAGTGTTTTTTCAGTGTAAAATATATGAGTCGTACGGAAACAGAATGATCATCTGACGTGCCAGAAAGGAGACAAAATGGGTTCCTTCTCTGCGTTTCTTTGACGGACAGGGTGGACTTTGCAACAAAAGCCATGTATGGAAATCGTTCCAGGTGAAAACACAGAGACTGAAGGCGTTTTGCCCAGTAAGATTCGGAGTGTTTCAGGGAAGCCTCGCCAGCAAAGTCCAAAAGTGCTTGATCACAGTTTGACATGTGAAAACTGGAGAACACGACTGACGCTAGCTGAGTTTGGCTTGTTTTAAGGAGGCAACGTCAGCAACACAGTCGGTCCAAATTATTAAATTATTTATGGAGTTTTCTTTGTTCCTTTGTTTTTTGATTAGCCAAAAGACATTTTTGGGATCACGAGGGTTCGTTATGGTTGAGTGACGCAATGAAAACACAGAAGTATACTGGAAAAAAAATCACTTCCTCCAAAACAGCATAAGAGTCAAAACACATCAAGACATACAACTGTGATCTGTCTCCTGACTCATCTCTGTAGATTTTACATATACATATGTGTGCATATATATATATATATATATGTATATATATATATATATATATATATATATATATATATATATATATATATATATATATATACACACACACACACACACACACACACACACACACACACACACACACACATATATATATATACACATATACGTGTATATATATGTAATTAATTAATTTTAATTGTTAAAGTGTCGACAAGACACCGGAAATGCGGAATGAAATCATTAACAAAAAAAGAAATCAACCACAAAACAATCTTATTCTTTAAAATAATTATGATACAGAGCATCACTTAAATTACCAAATTCAAATATACACAGCCATTTTTTTTCTTTCCATATATACAATATTTACAAAGAAAATAACATTTTACCGTTGCATGAAGATTTGTTAGGTCCTTTCCCTTTTACCTAGACTTCAGTTCCTGCATGAATTCTACAGAAAAAAAACTGGGGACAAAGACCGGATCGAAGGCACTTTTCTAACCAACCAAATATTGAGATGACCTGAAGGGGGAGGTGTTTCTATTTTTGAAACACAGGACAAAAAACAAAACTGTTCATGAATGTAAACAAAGTAAAGCGTTCATGCTCATACAGTGGATTCTCTGTGCCCAACTTTTAACAAAAAAAAAAACAAGGATATAAAAGCTTTTTTTCTCCCCCAAATTTTTCAAAATAGAATAACAGGATGTCGTCAGCACAGAGAAAGATCCCCCACCTTAAAATAAACAAAGGGAAAAAGGGGGTTTTAAGGCAAATAGTGGAGAGAGAAGCTGCCAGCAGTTCCGATGTTCGGTCTGATCCAGTGAAAGTTTCTTCAGAGGCAAATCTTTGCAAACTGGAAAGACAAGGTTTGATAGGGAGATGGCAAGATAGTGAACATTGATTCTGAAGTAAAGCCAAAGCTGCGAAGCTTTTTTTTCTTTTCCTTTTTTCCGTGCAGCAGAAGTTAAACATAGTGTAAGAGATAAAAAGCACCTTACTTTTGGTGCCTTGACTGTTTGTTACTGTCCTGCCTCCTTTTTGTTTTGTTTTTTTCTATACGTAATGGTCCTTAATGTCTTCACTGAGAATGGTGGCGTTCAGGTTTTTACAGCGGTTGTCTTTGGGGCTGTACACTGTCCGGTGTGGCGCCTTCTTCACCAGGCCGCTGCCTGCTATGCAGATCACCCCCTGTTGACATGAACTCCCCTTGTCCTGACCCTCTGTCAGGGGGCGTTTTTGAGGGGAGCGCTTGTCCACCACCCTCTCCTCATCCTCCTCTGCCTTCACCTCTGGCTCTCCACCCTCCTCGCCCTCGGCGCTGTCTGACGGGCCCATCAGTTTCTTGCATTCGTACTGAATGTCTTTGTCCCGGTTGTCCTTTGGGGCGGGGCTCCGCAGCCAGTTGTTGACCTTACGATCCTTGGATGGCGTCGGCCTCTGACGCTCTTTCTTTTTCTTGCAAGTCCACCAAACGCAAACCACGATGCATAAAATCCAGAGGAGGCTGAAGATGACGCACAGGATGGGGACCAGGTAACCTGAGAGGTAAAAAAAGGGTCCAAGACTCATTTGTTATCAACTTAGAGGAAACTTGGTGTAAATCCTTGCAATCTCTCTGCACATTCTTAGGGTGATTCCTTGCTCATTTGCTCCCCTGGCACTGTTAAGGGGCTGCCAACTGCTCATACCTTATTTGTGATGGGTTAATTGCAGAAAGGAATTTCCCACAAGGAAAAATAGAATAAATCATTTATATTAAAGTATTTACAAATTTGTGGGAAATTTCTTGTAATGTACAGAAACCTTATTAGTGATTATCAGTTATTTCAAAATTGAGCTAAATTACAGATCATAAATTCCAGATATGAGTGCGTTTCATTATTAATCGATGATTTGTTACACAGTTTCACAGATTCCTGGCTATTTCGTAGGTGTTTTCTGCCTTGGTTGCAAATCTGGAGATTCAGTGTTTTAAAACATTAAGTGCCTGATCCCCGACTCACCGACAGGAGGCTCCTCCCCAGCCTTGGTCTCCACCTTCACCTCCACCACTGCAAGCATGACAGTGCTGTTGTGGCGTTTGGACAGGGCTTTGATGATGGCACTGGCGGCCTTCTGGATCGCACCGCCGTCCCTGTCCTTCCAATGGCTGTCTGGCTCGAATGACTGTCAATGCAAAAACAGGAACAGACATTTAGAACCACCAGGCAAATGAGAGTACACAGACTCAGCCTGTGCTGATTGGAGGCGGAAAGAAACAGGAATAACGGGGGATGAATGGAATATTGAGATTCCTGATGATTTGATTAAGAGTAAAAAGGGGTTCAGAGCAAAAATTAGCGAACACACAACTACATAGGGATGTAGGAAAACAGGAGGAAGAGGAGGAAGTGGAGGGAAAGATGAAGAAAAGGAAATGAGGGCGAAGGAGGAGTTGAAAGTAAAGTGGAAGACAAAGGAAAGGAAGCGAAGGAGTGGAAAAAAGGAAGAATAAGAAGGCCAAGAAGAAGAAAAGGAAGGAGAAAACAAAAAAGGAGAAGAACAGAAAGAAGAGGGAAAAAGAGCAGGAAAAGAAATAACAGAAAAAACGAAAGAGAAGGAGGAGAAAAACTTTTGCCGACAAAAAGACACATTCATCCTTCTGAATAAAAGACTTTCTCTGTAACATCTGGCAGGCTCCACCCCCTTTCCTCCAAGGGGTGTTCACTGCCTAAAAAGATGCTGAAAGGGATGGGCTGGCTGTTGGATAGGCCAGCTTTTCCCCCCGTCAGGTAATCCTGTGCCCCACTCCAAGGCCCCAGTTTATTGGCAGCATCACAGCAACAAATCAACAACAGCTAATTTGAATATTTTCTCCTGCCAGGTTTGTCATGACATAAAACCTGTTGAGTGACAGGCAGACATGTTTTCCTGACAAATGCTCTTCACCTCGCCAGGTGTTCGTGCCATGGTGGGTCATGTGACTCTTGTTGACTGACAACTTTGAAATATGTTCAGGTAAAATGTTGCAGAATTCAAGGACATTTTCTGGCTAATTCAACATGATTGTTATGACTTTGGATCTACTGTTTTTGCAAAATGTTCTCAAAACTGCCTCTTTGTTTTCTTTGCCAATGTTTTACTGATTCAATTGTTTGTTTTTTGCTCATTTTCAGGTAAATTTTGGCAGATAACTTCATACCAATTCTTGGTTTACTTCATGACACATTTTTTTCACATCAATGTTTCCAAACCTACGTGTCATGTGTGTGACTGCGAGGGATCAAAAGTGGAACGGTGAAGCTACAAAGAATGTAAATAAAGTAGGTGGAGCATTTTAGGTATGTAGGATCAACAGTCCAGAGAAACAGAGATTTCTGAAAAGAGGTGAAGGAATGCCTGCAAGCAGGTTGGAATGGGTGGAGAAAAGTGTCAGGGGTATTGTCTGATGAAAGATCAGCCAGAATGAAAGGAAGGGTGCACAAGACAGTGGTGAGATCAGCGATGCTGTATGGTTTGAGGTTCTCTCTGGCATTGATGAGGATGGATAGGATCAGGAATGAGGGGCGGCACATGTTAAATGTTTTTGAGATAAAGTCAGACTGACATGGTTTGGACATGTACAGAGGAGGGATAGCAAACATATTGGTAAAAGGAGTGTAAAGTTGGGTCTAAAGGAAGATCGAAGTGGAGATTTATGGATGAAGTGGGAAAGGACATGAAGTTAGTTGATGTGAGAGAAGATGATCCAGAGGAGGGGGTTCGGTGGAGGAAGATGATTTGCTGTGGTTATCCTTGAAGGAGGAAGCCAAAAAGAAAAATAGAAGATGCTAATTTTTAGGGATTTTTTTTTTCTTTTCATGCTGCAAACCCACCTGCAAACGACACATATTGAATTACTTGTTTTCGCCTCTTATCAATCTTTTTGTATAATCACACTGTGGATGAGAACAACTTGCTGCTAATTGCCAGATTGCAGAGATTTCTGTCACGCTTGAACACAAGCTCTGGTATTTTCTCTGCAAAGAAAGTAGGAGGTTTTTTTTTTAATTTTAATTTAATCAAAGCCTTGTTGCAAGGCTGTTCTGGGCAGTTTCCAGACTTGGGCCGCCTCCCTTTCCCCCCATATCTGTCGCTCAAACATCAGAGGAACAAGCCCTAATCCTCCTCCATTAAGAGCTTACAGCCTCAAAGTGACTGATTTTCTGACGGCGTTGATTCCCTGGGTGGTCGACGGAGGGGGAGATAAGAGGGAAGGATGGAGAGAGAGAACAAGAGAGAGGAAGAAAGAAAGGGAGCAAGAGGCAAGGTGTTCAAGCTAAATCTCATCCAGATGTGGAGAAAAGGCTTCAAAAGTCTTTGTCTCTGCTGTTTCTTCTTCAAACAAAGCAGGACCAAACCATTATTTTTAGGCTCCGCGGGAACGAGTGGATGAATAAGGAACAATATAGATGGGAAAAGAAAAAAGTAGATCTGTAGTTATGTGTCTCAGCGCCTGGAGGGCATGAATCCTTGGAAAGGGTTAAACTGGGCAATGTTATTTTTAAGATCCTGCTGGGTTTTATTATCCAGCGTTTTCTTCTTATATAAGTCAAACAAACAGCTTTAAATCAAAATCTGCGTCAAGAGAATTTAATCCAGATGCTCTGGGATACTGTTTGATGTTTCATCATTAATAACTTAATCCTAATTCATTAATAATTAATTATTTGATATTTGGCGGCCAGTGCCAAATACCTATAAAATAAATAAAAAAGAATAAAACATTTAAATACATTCATCTATTTTCAACCATTAATCAATATTTAGACAAAAAAGGTTTTTACCAAATGTTGATCAACGATAACCTTTTCAAATAATTCATTACTTCAGATTCCAACAGTCACAGAGAAAGCTTATCCACAAATGTTTGTATGTGTGTGTGTGTGTGTGTGTGTGCGGTAATCACCATGGCGACTTCCACCGTGTCACTGTTAGTGTACGAGAGGTCGCAGAGGATGACAAGCGCTCGCTCTTCAGCCAGGGTCTGAGTAACCGAAAGGTACCTGAGCTCTGAGCAGATGTTCTCAACCGTGGTTCCCTGCAGAAACACACACACACACACACACACACACACACACACACACACACACACACACACACACACACACACACACACACACACACACACACACACACACACACACACACAGGGACCATTCAACACCTGAAAACAACTGCCAATCAAATCAATCAAATCAATCAAATCTAAGCGTGGCAACGAGACGTAGTTTCTCTCC
>CAAKHD010012039.1:93727-106471 GCA_901007705.1 Fistularia tabacaria
GAGCGACCCGCGCTCCGCGCGGAGGGGCGCGCCCGCGGGGCCCCGCACACACACACACACACACACACACACACACACACACACACACACACACACACACACACACACACACACACACACACACACACACACACACAGGGACCATTCAACACCTGAAAACAACTGCCAATCAAATCAATCAAATCAATCAAATCTAATCGTGGCAACGAGACGTAGTTTCTCTCCTTGAACAGGTTTCACCTCTCATTGGAGAGGCTTCCCCAGCTCTTCAATTGCACATAAAAAAAAAACCACGGTGTTTTGGCATTTTATCTCCAGTTCTCTTACTGGTGGGACTTTATCCTTCTTGAAGATGAGAGTGATGCGGGCGCAGTTGTTGTCCAGGTAACCACTGTTGGGCTCGCATTGGGTGTGAAATGGCGCCGGGGGATCAGGGGTCAAGCAGATGCCCCATTGGTGGCAGGGCGGCGAGAAACAGGTGAGGAACTGGTGTTCCACACACTCGTGGCCGCCAGGGCAGGACGGAGAACCGGATACCGAGGTGGGAAGAGCCCGTGGGAGGAGGCAGGGCCGGCGGCCACATTGGACCTGTGGGGCGGAGGAGGGAAGGTATGGACCCAGTGACTAACCGATTCCAAAGAAGGCACATTTCAAATTAATTCAATGACATCATCAGCAAAGAGAATGACCTTTGTGCAGCGGACGTTGCCGTTGACACACTGACAGGTGTTACACTCCTGCTCCCACCGGCTACCATGAGGAAACTGCAGGCCCGAGTGACGACACAACTTCCCAACACCGATGACTAAAGGAGAAAATACAATGTGAGATCCTTTAAGTCCTTGAAATTCCCTGTTGGTGTGCTCATGAATTTCTAATGAAGCTCTAATAAAGACTGAGCTCCAGTCCCGCAGTTGATGATTCAGGACTTAATTAGAAACTCCAATTCTCCAGAGTCAGCATCAGGATTGTTTTCAGGCAACGTTCTGATCCAGGAGTGGGTATGTTTTGAAGGTAATAATACTGACAGTCTTGATTTTGTCTTAAGAGTTGGACTTTAAAAAAAAAAAACTTCTCATCTTGATCTCTTACCAACAGGGATGCTGAAATTGTTTTCTTGTGACCACACCGGTCATTCAATTACGCACACAGACCGCTGACTTCTCCTCTGAAGAGACGTCAAATAGATCTTTTGGACATTGCCAGAAATACAAGGGTTTAAAGAAAACATGCCCCCCCACCGGAGAGTTAGGTAATTTCTGTGTTGATGGAATGTGGATCTGAAGGATCGGTTTGAGGAGTGTCTCGAGGTTCCAATGTTCCACATATTATCCTGAGTATTATGCAGTGTGGGTGTTAATCTGGCCTGGACTTGGTCTCGTTTCAGTCACACCCACACAAAGATTTGGTCCTGATAAATTCTGATAATTTGTCTCAGCCGGTTGTTGGTCTTGATTTACAACACTACCAAAACCACACTTTGGCCCTATTTATATGTCCTCTAACCATTTGGTTCCACTTACACTTGAACCACAGTGCGGCCACAACTGTCATCGTCCTAACAGGTGTCCAAAATATACTTTGTAGTGTTGGTTACCCAAAGGTGCTCGTCGTACTCACAGTCCTGGCAGCGACTCCCAGTGTATCCGGGGGAACAAACACAACGGTAACCATTGATTTCGTCCATGCAGGTTGAGCCTTCAATGCACGGAGACGACTGGCACTCGTCGATGTCTGGAGAAGAAAAAAAACTTGAGAGCCACCTTATCATGTACAACCTCCACCATGAAGAATCATGAAGAATCACCATCAAAAACAATATGCCAATGGACATTTTTATTGAGTTTTTTATTTTAAATCAACAACAAGAACAACATCAGAGACACTCTGGGCGGTCCAGATTTTTAGACCAGACATCTGCAAACATTCAGGGTCAACTCGTATATGATTTTGTAGATGATTTTACTTATTTACTTTTATTATGAAGCCAGCTGTCCTTGCGATCATATTTTGTGTTACTATAGTTGTTCAATTGTTGTAATTAATTCATAAATGATCTTTATCCCTTACACTGCAGTGTTGGGGAATACGGGTTGGGTTTAACCTGGAAAGATTAGCTGTCAATCACAGGGTTAACATATCGAGACATTGAATCAGTCAAGCTGTCGTTCATACCTACGGTCAATTTTTAGTCTTCAGTGGACCTACTGACTTTTGGACCGTAGGAAGAAGACGGAGAACCTAGAGAACCCTGGCAGAGGGACATGGAGAGAACACAAAGGGAGAACCCAGTGGACTGCTAGAACAGAACCTGGAACCTTCTTGCTGTGAAGCTGGATCTCTGAGCGCCGACCCTCAATTTTGCAATTGTTTGTATAATTTCAGCACAAAAAATCTGTTAAAAAGTTAGTGATTTTATTTCTATTCAAAGAACAGCCAACTCTGCATGTATTTATTCCACTCAAGTATTCCAACATTATAATTACAAATTCTCTTACCAACTATTTTTCCCTGCTGCCAGGAGATAAAACTTCCTTGGGTCACAGACACACAAGTAAGGTAGATGTTTCTTTGATCTCTAACAACCCATTTTAGGATACAGTATTTATTTTTTTCAGTGGACTATCAGCTGGAGAGGTTTGACTGTTTTCTTCAGTATTTCATTTAAAAACAAATTTTTCTTACTTTGCATCCTGTCGCTTTCATTTTCTATGGTTTTGTTTTCGATCATTTGATCTAAATTATATTATTAGCATTATATACACTCTGTTTTCAAAACATTAGGGCAGTAACAAATAAAGATTCTAAAAAGATTCATTTTCTCTTTGTTACTCTGAAAATAAAACTTCTAGTTCTTTGTGATTCTTTATGTTGAAACATTTAAAAGCCACTTTCACATTCCTTCTAGACTTTTCATTCTCTCCAAAAAGTGAGTGATACTTTTATTTTGAAAGAACTTCCCGAGGATGTGTTCTCCTGCAAGATGAACCTGGGCTCTGACCTCCAATCAGCTCAAAGCACAAGAGGTTAAGACTGTGTTCCTTGAAGGCCTCCTGATCTGTTGCCCGGAAACAATTAGCTCACTTAACAAAGTCCCTGACCTTTTATCTTCTTAACCCCCTTCGCCATCCCGACACATGACCAAGCCCCTCCCCCTCTTGAGTTTCCAGGGTACTCACTGATGCGGCAGTCTGGTCCGGCAAATCCGGGGGCACACTCACATCTAAACCAGTTGACGCCATCGACGCAAAGGCCACCGTTGTAGCTGTAGATGGAAAAAACACCAAATGACACTCTTTACTTTAAAAGAAAAGAAAAAAACAACGACCTTGAAACCCCTGCGTGACTGCGGGAAGTGAAGCGAGGTGGAAAATCACCCGGCAAGCCGCCAACCCACACATTTGTGAGATTTCTAGAACGCCTGTGAATTCGCTGGGGGACGTTTTCCAAATAAACTTTCTAAATTCAACCATCTTCCAAAAGGTTTTGCTTTCTATGCTTTTTTTCGAGTAATTTCTTGCAGATTTCTGGGGGACTTTCCAGGTAACAGCCCTTCAGGAGTTTCAGGGCAATGCATTATCAATTTATAAACAGTAACATGAATTTTCTGGACATTAGGATTTTTTTTTTTTCAGGTTTTAAAGGTCATTTCTTGCCATTTATCTCAGCTAATTTCTTTCACATATAAGGAAAAAGCTGTTGAATTTTTATTTTCTTGAAATTAGCATTTTGTCTTCAAACAAAGGTTCAGTAATGGACAATTACTATTTACGGTTGTGATAGATTGTTTGACAAACTAAGTGTTTTCCTGCAGCTGGGACCGATCACCAAATAATTGAAAGATGATCCAGGATCAAAACTTTGTGGAACCCTTGGTCCCTTCCCCCGCCCCATGAACATCCTCTGTTTGGAACCCCCCCCATTCACTACTAATCCGCCCGTCAGTCACTTTAACACAGACGGAGGGTGACTGGTTGGCTCAGTGTGTGTGTGCGTGTCTGTTTGTGTGTGTGTGGTGGGGGGGGGGGGGCACAATTATCAATAAGAAAAATCCAATCTAAAATAAAGATAAAAATAGAAGGACTTACCAAGGATGAGGATTGCAGTCATCAACATCTAGACATAAGAAGAAAAGAAAGAATTGCAAAATAAGGTTGTTTTTTTTCCTGTCACAAATTGAAGGTTGGATAATAAAATATATAGATTCTTTAAAAATAAAGTTGTGATACGAATGACCGTATTGTCTCGGAATAATTTTACAGGTTTTTTCTTTTTTTGGTCTTTTTCTTTGTTTTGGTTATTGTTTTAGAAGTATTTTGGCAATTTTTCAACCATATTATTGTTTTTATCTTTGATAAACTTCACGTTGTTTTCTCATAAATTTAAGATTTATGAGTAATTCCCTGCTGATATTTGAGGTACAAACTGATGGCGTTTCAAAGAAAAAGATCACAAACAGACACAAAATGCTATATCAAACACAAAAAGCAATATCCTTTTTCTAGATACAATGTAAGAACCCTGTAATAATTTATGATAAAATATTAAGACTTTTGATTTTTCTTGATGATTCACTGAAGGACTTGTTGGAATTTAAAAAGTTGTCACTTCAATGTAAAAGAATTTCCTTGAGTTTCCAAAGTTGCAAATGACATACTCTGAGTGCAGGTTGGCCCCTTCCAGCCGTCTTTGCAGATGCAGGTAAAAGCGTCACTGCCGCCAACGCACGTTGCGCCATTCTTGCATGGACCTGAGTCACAGCTGCTATTCTTGGCTGCAACAAAGACAGACACCATGTTACGCCTTTTCACTGGGGGAAGGGATGATGCTGCTGGCGAGCTGAGACTGACCCATGTTGCAAGTGCTGCCCCCCCAACCTGAGGGGCAGCTGCAAAGGAAGGAGTCTCCGTGGTCGAAACACGTCCCGCCATTACTGCAGGTCGTCGAGTCGCACTGACTCTCGCCTGCGAAGAGATGAGGCGGGGGGGGGGATAACACAGAGTCAAAGTTTTAGTCAGTTTGAGCAAATCGAGCAGAAGAAAGTTAGATGGAAACACCTGGATACTTAATCCATTTGGCTAAAAAAATAGAAAAATAGAATTAAAAAAAGGAATGTAGCAGGAAAACAAGATTTTTTTGATCATTATGTCTTCAATACAGAGTCAATAGTGAAATAAAATGAAAACAAATAAATATCCCATGTTAATACGTTTTTTGTTCATTAATCAGACAAACAATAAACAAACATGGCCCTTTTTACTTTTCAAGCAGTAGTGCCATTAAAATATTCTGCCAGTTAGATGTCAAATAGCAATAGCATATTAAGCTAACAAGGCAGTAACTCCTTACCCGTACAAACCAAATAAAAAAGAGGCTGCTATTTTTAAATTTATTAACTGAGTTTGATAAAAACAAAATGCTGGACAAAATGCTGAGGAGGACAAATATGTTCTTTGGCATTTTAGTTTTGGTCTTTATTAGATTTAGGCTTTGAGTATTAAAAGACATAAGTATACATCATGCTGGTCTGTCATACTGTATATCTTTAAGGTGTGCATACCAACACTGTTCTGTTCATGTCTCTTCTTTAGAGAGAAAAAATTACTCACGTGAGCGGCAAGTCTTTCCTTTCCAGTTGTCGACACAGTCGCAGTAGAAGTCATTGATCAGGTCAACACACTGGCCTCCGTTCTGACACGGGTTCTTGTTGCACTCATTCACATCTGGGGCCGAAAAAAAAAAAAAAAAAATCAAAAACGCATGGTGGTGCAGTGGTTCGCGCTTCTGCCTTACAGCAAGATGGTGCCGGATTCAATGTGACAGGAGTCCTTTCTGTGTAGAGTTTGCATGTTCTCCTTGTGGGGGTTCCCACAGTTCAAAAACATCCCTAAATTACCCAAACAACCCTGATTGCAGGATAAGTGGTATAGATAATGAAATAATCATTAATCACGCAAAAAAAAAGTCTTCGTTACACACATGATAAAACAGAAGTGCGAAAAGGGGCATGACAGGTAAAACTTAGAGACACTGACATTAACCACAGTGCAATCTGCAAATGTGCTTAAAATTTGTTTCAAAAACACTTCATCATCTCAACACATGGGATTTTACCATTCAACGTCACAAAGTGGTCAGAAATACAGCAAAGAGAAATGAACACCAGTGAAAATGTCATGACAAACTGGTCAAAAATGACATTGTGTGTGCTGTATGTAAAACACCCGCTGAACCCCAGGGTGTGGAAGTCGGGGTCAAGGTTTCCCGTGTGAGTTGTACGAAATGCACAAATTGAAAGTGCTACGAATTGATGCTTGTGCAGCGCTGGATGCAACGTCATGGCCGGGGCCAACACATTGGCATGACATCCAGGACATGGATCAACAGAGTGAGGAGAGCACAGTCTTCAGTTAATTTCCTTAGCTACTCAACTGGGGATGATTCCTTTTTATTTCTTGTCTCTTCAAGATTCGGAATGTTCTTAGTTCAATGGGTTGTTTCAAAAAAGTATCAGCTGTTTCTTTCTCAGCGTGCAATGCCATATGCGCAATTCCACAGTTAGGCCACTGTGAAAATCGCCATCAAGGCCCTGTCACTTCCTCTCGCCAGCTTTACAAACGCGTTCTCGGACAAGTCTCATGTGAATGTTCTCAGTAATGGACTCAGATTCCTGATTTGATGCAGGAGCCTGAAACCTTGATCTGATGCAGACGACATGCTTAACCAGCTATAAGAAAACCTTTATTTTTCTAAGTAAATGTTAAAAAACTCAGACGAAAACATGCGCAGCTGATGTAACAGATGGAGCCGATGGGGCAGATTTAGAGCCGGTCAGCTGTTCGAGATCAAAGATCTTTATCTTCTAGAACAGATCATCAATTGTCGCTGCCTCCCTGAGATTCCCCGCCTGCTGATCATTCCTGTGGCTGTGACGGACGGCGACCCACAAATCATTACGACAACGGTTTAACGAGGCTCTTCACTTAAATCACAGTATGCAGGGGCACATACACACACACACACACTTACCAACATTACACAAGTCGCCTTCCCACCCG
Organism: Fistularia tabacaria; assembly: GCA_901007705.1. NCBI lineage: Eukaryota > Metazoa > Chordata > Actinopteri > Syngnathiformes > Fistulariidae > Fistularia > Fistularia tabacaria. The sequence continues at coordinate 100,786 of CAAKHD010012039.1, forward strand.
CCAGGACAGAAACACTGGAATGAGTTGATCCCGTCAATGCAGGTACCGCCATTTTTGCAAGGGGATGACGCACAGTCATTAATATCTGCAGGATGATGGAGTAAATATTTATCAATAGGCAGATTGATGGATCAACAGCTCAATAGCTAGACAGACAGATGTAATCTGTCATCTGTCAGAAAGAGTGATATAAACCAGTGTCAGAACAGAAGCCTTCGTTGGAGGAATATTGTTAAATACTGAATATCACGCACATTTCAAAAGCATTTTCACTCAATAAATTTGCAAAAAACTTTGTGGATTTTTTCCACAAGGTATCCTCTCTTTTGTGAGAAAAATTTTTCAAGGACTTCTCAACACCGTTTCAAGGCGTTGAAAGATTTTTGTCAACAGGGTTTGCTGGTAATTAGTCTTTTATAAATTCAAACATTAATAGAGGCTTTATCAACAGTCACCAATGTACCTTCTCACGCTAAATCACATTTGCTTCCACCTCACAGCAAGAAGGACCCTGGGAATTTGCATGTTCTCCCCTATGTCTGCATGGGTTTCCTCCCACAGTCCAAAAACATGTAGTATGTTGATTGGAAACCTTAAGTATTCCAGACGTGTGAATGAGGGAGTGAATTTTGGTTTATCTATATGTGCCCTGCCTCTCGCTCAGCTGGGATAGGCACCAGTACCCCTCACAACACAGACTGCAAGGTAGGTGGTATAGATAATGCATGCATGAGATTCGATATTTCCATGATTTTCAGAGGGAATCGAAGAGAAATTGATTCATTTTCCAAACTAAGTTTATATTTTCCAGTCAGACTTTCCTCCACAGGCTGCACTCTGACAGAGCAACGGTAGTCTGGGACGGAACAAGAACAACGTGGCAATAGGGAGAACTCACTCTCGTGGCAGTAGGTTCCAGTGAATCCCGGCTCACAGGAGCAGCTGAAGTTCCCAGCAGGCAGGCTGATGCAGCGGCCATGCGGCCCACAAACACTGGACGAGATGTGCCACACGCTCTCCTGGGTGTCGTTGGTCGCCACAGCAACTGTGCAGCTGTCAATCACTGCAGGGGCACAGGAGTGAACGGGCAGGTGGTCAAAGTTTTAAAAGGTATAAAGATGGGAAATGGTAGTAAATGGTAATGATACTTATCTTGGTATTTATACCAAAAATAATTTAGTGCGCAGTAATCAGGAGTAGTTGAATACCAATTTTTTAGATAGTTCACAAAGTTTCAGGTAATTTCTTGCTGCTTCTCTTTTTTTAATTTCTAACATCTCACCAGATTACAGATAACGAGATTGAAGCTTTGACTTCAATATCACTTTTATGATACAGGATAGTTTCTCTGTCTTGTTTTTTTAAGACAAAAACAATTTTTTAAAGTTTTTTTTGATTAAGAAGTCATGTAGAATTTTTGGGCAGTTTTAAGCTGATATCTTTCTAGCAGATTCTTTGCGATAGTTTTCATTTTTTTCTGAGGTCATTCCTTTCTGGTAGTAAATTAATGTGTACATGAGTTTTTTTATAATAGCTTGTTGATATTTTAAGGTGTTCTTTTTTCCAATTTTGTACATTCCAGGAATTTCTAATATTACTCTAATATTGTTGTTCTAGTTATATTTTTGGATACATTTTGGACATGTTTAGACTATTTCAACCTGATAGTTATGATACTCATTCCCAGTACTGTAATGTGTGTGAAAAGGGAAACCCTGTGTTGACAACAACCTTGACAACGGTTGGTCTTGCAGTGGTCCTTCAGCTCCGAGCAGGTTTTGCCCTCGTAGTCGTCTGGACAGCTGCAAAGATAGTCCCCTTTTAGGGTTTGGCACGGGACCTTGTTGTGACATGGGTTTGGGCTGCATGGGTCCTTCTGCACCTGGAAATGGAAAGAACGGTTGGTACAAGTACTTGAAAACCTCTAATTTGTTTTCTTTTTTTAAAATGACCTGGATCCTTCTCACCTCGCAGGTCGAACCAGAGAACCCCGGAGGGCACTCGCATATGAACCCGTCCGGCAGGTGCTGGCAGTGGCCACCGTTCCTACAGGGGTTGCCGGCACAGCGGTTTCTCTGGACCTCGCAGTGTCGGCCCACAAAGCCCGGCTGGCAAATGCACTGGTAACCCCTCGTTGCCTCCTAGAGGGGAGACCGAACAAGATGTAACAACTTGTTACCGGAGCTCAGCAGAACATCCGAAAACTCAATCTTGAAAGGGATGTTAAAAATGTCAATATATATCCATGTATCTATATCAATATCAATATTTATCCATGAAACTGCAATAAAATTGTTCAAATTCACTTGTTTCAATGAAGTTGAAAAGATTTTTCTAACTTAGAAATATTTTTATTTCCTTTGGGCATTCTGCTCACCAAAGATAACACTATAGTTTTGACACTTTTGTTAAAAAAGTTTTTGTTTTTGTTTTGAAAAGTCAATAAGCGAACATTAAATAGCTGACGTCCGCAAGCCAACTTCTTACATGTGATTTACCAGAAATGAGGCATTTCCAGGTTCAGGTTGTAAATGAGGTACAAAATTATGAAAAATCACGATTTTGTAGCACAATCCTGATCGAAAATGAGTAATTGATTGGTATTTGGGCCCAATAGTCTTCTTTGCAATCATTCAGTCATTAATTCATTAATTATCCTGTTCACAGGATGGGGGGGGAGCTAAACCCTGATGACATGGATGGGTTAGCTGCCAAAATATCCAATCATTCACTCCTACTGTCACTACAGACAATTTAGAATCTTCAGTGAACCTACTGAATATTTTTGGACTGTGAAAGATGGAGAACTTGGAAGGAACCCTCTATTTTGGCGCCTTTGGCAAATACAGCAAAAGGCTGACGTTTCAAAACCAAAAATAACCCAGAGTGCCATCTTCCTTGTTCCTTGTTCAAACAGCTCAAGTCGATAAACCGTAATCTTGCTCAATCTCCATTCATATAACAAGTAAAGTTGATTAGAAGATCTTCAGTGACGCCTTAAAAAATAAGAATAAATTCTGGAACTCACCTTGCAGCTTGCTCCATTTTGACACTGACCGTGGCAGCTGATGATATCTGATGAGAAATATGGAAATTAAAATTAAAAAAAAAAAAAAAAAAAAATCAGACTTGAGTTGAAGAACGTATGAAAACAACATGAACATGCGTTAACAAACCAAAACTGTGACTCATGCTAATGCTAACATGCACGGTCTTTGGTGAGAGGAAAAGGTGAAGATGAGCAGCCAGAGAAAACTACAGGGGAAGATGGTGCTCCCTCTTCTCTAAAAGACTCTGCAGGCCAGTTTTAAAGGTGGGAAATGGTTTGAGATAATTAACTTTTGAAGAAAAAACAGTTAAGGGAATGAAGAGCTGAAGGAGGAGAAGCTAAAGTACTTTAAACTTCTCTAGCCAACTTTTTTTCCACCAGCATTGCTAGCTAAAAGCACCTCCTTATTTCCCAGATAGGTCATTTACAAATCTTCCATTGTAAAATCTGGAGAAGAACATTTAAAATATCCGAAACTCAAAGAACTTCGCGATTACCACGCTACTAGACTGTATCAGCACAGCCACATATAAAATCAATAACAATGCTTTTTCTGTCAAGAAATCAAGATACTCATTTATCAATTTAAAAAAAACTTTAAATAAAATAAAATAAAAACTTAACAATTTCATATTGTCACTAAGAAAAACAAGGGTTGTTGGCTGCTTTTAGCAATAAATATCAGCCTTGCCGCTAAGCAGAGTCAATGTCTGAATATCTAACAAATGTTCTGGATCATCAACTTTGTACACTGACCTGTTCTAAAATGTATGAGGGTAATTTTATTATGAAAAATTTAATGACAAACACTGCAGTGTCAATCTCTTAGCTAATCACACTCCAAGTAACAGCAAATTAGCCATGATAGCCACCTTTACTACCACAAATATTTTCAACTGGTCTGAAAATCTTACATGACCTAAATATTAGTCTTTAAAATATCTAGCAGTTTGAAAATGCTAAGCCTTTTTTGCTGATGGTATCATAACCAGTAATAAGCATTAGCATTTTATCAAGGCCAAATGAATATTTATCTTTTACTGTCTAATTAAGTAACTTAGATCTCTTGAAACTGGAGTACACATGTTGAGCTAAAGGGGCCTTGCAAAACACCAAATCGCTGCTTTGAAAAGTCAAAGCAGTTTTGCAAACAATTTGATGACCGCTGACAATTTTCGGAAGAGAAATATTTACAAACACTATCCATTAACACATCCAAACGGTCCTAATGAGCAGGGGATGCCAGTGGAAAAAGAGATGTTATCCCGCAGAAGAGGTTCTACCAGAGGTATGAGGGCAAGAAAACTAAAGAAAATAATGGATAGATAACATAATAGTTGAGTGGTCGATGATTGGCCTGCTTGATACTAACTGACGTCACAGTTCTGTCCCACCCATCTGCGAAAACAGGCGCAGTGATATCCACCAATCAAGTTTTTGCAAGAGTAAGCATTGAGGCAAGGCTTCCTCGTGCACTCATTAACATCTGCAAAGATGGAGTCGAGAAAGAAAAACAGTGTAAACAGAAGCCATGTCACCGGGGCACCCTCAGACCTTCTGGCTGTTTGATGGGGATTTTTGTAGCTCTCGATTGTGATCTTGCGAGTCATAAAATCATACACAAAACAAACACAAAAAAAAAAACACATACTAGTTTCATTTCGGTAAAGAAAACCGGAAAGAAAAGCAACCGGAATGTTTGCACCAGCTGTGAGTCGGGCTGAAGGGAGAAAACTGTAATTTCCTGGAATTTCTGGAGTTTAAAGGCGTTGTCACATGATGCAAATTTTTTTATAACGTTCTTTCGAGTGAGCAGATACCCAAATTCAGACTCCAGACTGTTTCTTTTTAAATTACATTACATTCCTTTTTTTGTTAGAGCATCGACTTGAAAATGAAAAAAAAAAAAGGAAAAAAAAACTATTGTGTTTTAAAATAACGAGCCAACTTGGGATCCTCGGTGGAACATCTGCGGAACGTTACACCCCCTAACATTTACAGCGACATGTTGATCATCCAAAAGGGTTTTATTTTTTCCACAACCCCTTCATCACCCCCCCCCCAGTGCATTCCCTGAAGGCCGACCTGCCCGCATTCCAAGTGGTCAGTTTCAGAGGCAGCAGCGGCGGTTGCCGTCGCCATGCTGCCCCCGCTCACTATAAACCGCAGTGGTGCATTAATACTCCTCCCAGGAGGTGAGCGGCACCTGTTGGCCAGCTGAAACTGAACACCTCCACTTCTAACGCACACACACACACACACACACACACACACGCACACACACACACACACACACACACACACACACACACACACACACACAACCACACACACACACACAAAAACCAACAACCGCCAGCGCCACCTTCTCCTACTTCCCGCTCGCTGCCAGGTACCGCCCCTGGCCCCCGGCCCCCTGGGGGTGGAAACACTCCCAGAAATACGTTATATGAGCTGTGTCGTTTTTTTGGGGGGGTCTTTTTTTGTTCTCTGTTTACAGTTTTTATAAAAGTGTCTCCTGGCCAGAAGACAAAATGTGTGTGTGTGTGTGTGTGTGTGTGTGTGTGTGTGTGTGTGTGTGTGTGTGTGTGTGTGTGTGTGTGAGTGATTGTAGGGCGTCTCCTTCACCATGGCAAA
>CAAKHD010012040.1:0-10301 GCA_901007705.1 Fistularia tabacaria
GTTTGGAAAAGCTGGACTGCTCAGCTGGAACTTTGCCTTCAGAAGAACGTGACCAGCGGCTTCATCAGGCCAAGATCGGCGGTTGGCGGCCTGGACGAGGGTCAACGCCTCCAAATCCAAGACCACGGTGCTCAACCGGAAACGGGTGGAGTGCCCACTCCGGGTCGGGGAAGAGGTACTGCCCGGAGTGGAGGATGTCAAGTATCTCGGGGTGTTGTTCACAAGTGAGGGAAGGATGGAGCGGCAGATGGACGGACGGATGGGTGCAGCGTCTGCAGCGATTACCGGCGGATCTTCGTTCCTCCCCTCACCTACGCTCACCAGCTGTGGGCGGAGACCCGAAGAACCAGATCGCGGATACAAGCGGCCGGAATGAGTTTTCTCCACAGGGTGGCCGGACTCTCCCTTGGAGACAAGGTGAGAAGTTGGGCCGTCCGGGAGGAACTTGGAGTAGAGCCGCTGCTCCTCCGCATGGAGAGGAGTCAGATGAGGAGGCTCGGGCATCTGGTCAGGACGCCTCCTGGACGCCTCGGTATTCCGGGCATGTCCATCTGGGAGGAGACCACGGGCAAGACCCAGGACATGCTGGAGAGACTACGTCTCCAGGCTGGCCGAAGATTTTTCAATCAATCTGATTACATTTTGAAATTGACACCAAATCCGCCCAAATGTTACAAATGTTACAAATGTTACAAATGTTACAAATGGATGGATGGATGAAAGTGGCAACGCGAGCGACACCGACAGAGAGACTGAAAAGGTGAGTGACGGAGATTTCCGGAGGCTCTACAACTGAAACCACTGAAGTCTTCCTCTTCTTCTGTGGTTTCAGTGCACAGGAGGAGGACAAAGAAAGCCATCAGTGATGTTCCTGGTTGGTTTGATCAGCCGTTGTGCTGCCTTGTTCCAGGCGCCATTTGGAAACAATCAATTAAGATTTGGAAACAAACATTTACAAAATCTTTCAGTGAAAATATCTCATTTCACAACTTGGACATCTGCGGCTTATAGTCCGCTGTGGCTGATATGTGGAAAAATACTTTTTCCTTTGAAATTGCAGTGGGTACGGCTTCTACTCCGGTGCGCTCTAGACTCCGTAAAATACGGGAGTACAAGTGCTGCTCCTTCATGCCCGCTCCTCATCCTATCTCCAAGGCCAAGCCTTGCCTTGCTTTCAGCAGACACATGATCTTTTAAAATTTGGGAACGCGAATAAAATTGTTGGACGTCGTCATTTTGGAGCTCATTAAACAGATCAAGTCTTTAGAAGGTTCTGGTTAGTGAGAGTTTTTGTAGGTGAGCAACAAAGAAGGCCAGTGATCACAACCCCTCTGAAACGCCTGAGAAGAAACGACCGGCAATTACGGCTGCAACACCTGACACCCATCAGAACAGCCGCTTCTGCAGTGAGGATTAAACGTAGTGTCCAGCGAAGGACCGTGGGAATCAAAGGGCGTCTGGCGGCGTTTTGACTTTGAGCGCTCCGGGTCGCACGCCGCTTCCCCGCCGAACACACAAATCATTACTTTTAATGATGTGTATGTGTGTGTGTGTGTGTGTGTGAGAGTGTGTGTGTTAATGCGCTAGCACCTCTGCTCCTGCTAATGTGGCCGTTAATGTCGCCCATTAAACGGCACTGGGTCGCTTCCAACATCATCTAAATCACATCAGCTCCCGGAGCCGCCTCCCAGATCACCACGTCTGTTCACGTTTGCGCTAACCCGCTGCCATATCAAAAAAAGAAATCCAAGTGACAATGTGGCTACTTTACGAGATGCATTTCACTTTGTTCACAACAGGTTTCCACAACTGGATCTTTCTTTAAATGCAAATAAGAGCGACCTGATGATATTTTCAAAGACAAAGGATAATCTGCAGGCCAATCCTCCAGTTGTCACTCTTCAAGGAGGGAAAGTCCAAAGAGTTAAAGATTTTGAATATCTGGGTATTTTCATCTACGGAAATCTTAGTTGGGAAGCTCAGATTGAAAATCGGCTGTCACTTCAAAAACAGGCTGTGTTTTCCTTTCAATGCGAAAAAGAAACTAGTAGCAGCAACATTTTGACAAATTGATGATGGCGACCTTTTTTATATGAAGGCCCCGACTCAGGTATTGAGGTATTGAGGCATATTTGCGTTTCTCACAAGTCGTCAGCCTCACATACACCGCTGTGAATTTTCCACAGGTGTGGAAAGGCTGGGCGGCACTGGAAACTCCTCGACTCACCCGCGGCTTCATGCTCATTTCTAGCGCTGTTCTGCGTCTGCTCCCGCCACGTCTCCGTGAATAGATTCAACCAAGAGCGGCTGGACGGTGTTTTTCACGCTCTCGAGAGTCATTGTGACTGTCAGTGCCGAGCGTTGGCACGGAAGCCGGCAAGGCGGCGTTTCGGTATTCTGCCCCCACGACATGGAACAGTTCACAAAAAGACTGGGAGTTAAAGGAACTGCTTCCGATCGGACGGTTTGAACGATCGCTCAGAGGTTTGGAAATGAAATCCGTGGTTTGGAAATGTTTTCTTTTAAATCTATGCCCTTCTAAATTGGCAATGGGACCTTCATGGTTTGATAAAGGTTGGAAAAAGACATAATCAAATCAAAAAGGAGGATATAAAAAAAACAACCTATCGACCAACCCAGGTCACAGGACGTTTGCGTTTAAAGCTCCTGCTCTGCGTTCGGTTGCTATGAAACGCGCCGCTGCCTCCAACCCGACCGGATTACAGCGCAGGCTAATCTAATAAACGCCCCGCTCCTCCCCGACGTGCACTCAACATGATCTGACGGTCATTACCCCCTCATCCTGCCGCTGCTTTCCGCGAAAGTGGTCGTCCGCAGGAAGCTGCACGCGTTTGATGACGTGCCGATGGAGCATACGGGAAATAGAAGAGAGCTCCAATATAGATCTGAAGGTGTACCAGGCCGCGGTCGGGCGGGTGGTTGTTATGAAGCGAGTCGGTTTCAGGATCGACGAGACGATTCAGAATCGGCGACCGTCTCGAAGCTTCGTTCTGCACTGACCTCGGGTTCCATTCGTAGAGGTCGGAACCCGTTATCGAGGATCTGAATTTCACCCGAAGCGAGCCGAGCCACGAATCAGAGAAAAGCCTCGGAGTTCTTGTCCTTTAAAAAGACGCAAGCCAGATGCGACTTCATAGAACGGCGTGATATCGTGAGCTTTGCGGAACTCAGTGGGAGTTCAGGCCTTGAGTTTCCTCCAGAGGTCAAGCCTCTCAGATAGGCACAACGATGAAAGGTCTCCGCTGTCGTCACCTCGCAGCTCCGAAGGTTCAGCGTCTTGCCCGAGGAGCCAGGGTTCAAACCGGCAACCTTCTGATCCGAGGGACCGGCTCGCTTTTTGGCCGTTTTCTTATCGTTGATCCAATCTTTGTGACCAAGCCAACGTCAGAGAAACCGATGAAAAGCGTAAATCCCCCAGACCGGGCTCACGTGCACACACTCGCACCGTTGATTCGCCTGGTTCTCTTGCTACAATGAAGCTCCTGCTTTTTCATGACCCAGATTTCTGCTCTCCAGAGTGAACTGCCTTCGAGTCCGTCGGCTGTTTGTCTCCGCAGCCGCAACTTATTCTAATCGTGGGTCTTGTGTGCGTTTTCTCCACCGTTTTTAACCCTGGAACCGCCAGCAAAAGCTGTCCGGCGGCGTATTTGAGACGAGATGAGATGAGATGAGATGAGATGAGATGAGACGAGACGAGATGAGATGAGATGAGATGAGATGAGATGAGATGAGATGAGATGAGATGAGATGAGATGAGACGAGACGAGATGAGATGAGACGAGACGAGACGAGATGAGATGAGATGAGATGAGACGAGATGAGATGAGATGAGATGAGACGAGATGAGATGAGATGAGATGAGACGAGATGAGACGAGATGAGATGAGATGAGACGAGACGAGATGAGATGAGATGAGATGAGACGAGATGAGATGAGATGAGACGAGATGAGATGAGACGAGACGAGACGAGACGAGACGAGACGAGACGAGACGAGACGAGACGAGACGAGACGAGACGAGATGAGATGAGATGAGACGAGATGAGATGAGATGAGATGAGGTTCCTCTGGGTTTTTCCCTTCAGGTTCTCCACAGCCAATCCACCTTCTCCATCTCAGCCTTTTCTCTGGATCCTCCTCTCTTCATGTCCTCTCTCACTACCTCCATACATCTTCTCTCTGGTCTTCATCTAGACCTCCAATTCCAATATCTTCACTCTCCCTCCTCTGTCCATGACCCAACCATCTCTGACCTTCTCTCCAAAACATCTAGCATGTCATTCCTGATCCTCTCCATCCTGGTCACTCCCACAGAGAACCTCCACATCTTCATCTCTGCCACCTCCAGCTCTGCCTCCTGTCTTTTCTTCAAGGTTTGAAACAAATGAAATTCTATCCTCAGATTTTTCAATCGATCTGATTACATTTTGAAATTGACACCAAATCCGCCCAAATGTTACAATTGTTACAAATGTTACGTTTGCAGGCCTTTTCTGCTTGTCGTGCGCTGCTAGATGTTTTGTAGAGAAGGTCAGAGATGGTTGGGTCATGGACAGAGGAGGGAGAGTGAAGATATTGGAGTTGGAGGTCTAGATGAAGACCAGAGAGAAGATGTATGGAGGTAGTGAGAGAGGACATGAAGAGAGGAGGATCCAGATGATAGGGTGAGATGGAGAAGGTGGATTGGCTGTGGAGACCCTGAAGGGAAAAGCTCAAAGGAAGAGAAGAAGATTTGTTTCAAACCTGGTACAACGTCATTCATTGTTTGTTTAAAAATGTTAGCGGCCGGTGAAAATGGAACATTGTGATGTCCTCAGATTGTTGTAGAAGTGATTTGAAAAACACTTGCACTTCGAGAAAATATAGAAGCAAAGCGTGGCGAATTAATATTTATCTGTGAAATCACGGTTGATATTTATTATGAGAAATCATGAACATGATCAGTGTCTTCACAGAGCAGAATTTCACTGATTATTAATACTAACATATCGTTTAAGGCAAATTGGCTGCTCCAGAAGTGGGTATCAAACTGCCTTCATCAGCACCCAGGAAGTCGCTCTCGCTTTCACAAAGGCTGGTGACCCCTGACCTGACCTGAGTCTCATCTTCACGTCCTGGCTTTAAAAACAAAACAAAAACCCCAAACATTAGAAGAGTCACGGGTTCCCGGGTAGCACCCCCCCCCCCGGAAAGCCTCGCCCGGTGCTCTTTGCAGACTCGCCAGGTTCTGTGATGCGGAATCATCAGCGGCAGCCGCGTGATTGGTGTTGGGCAGGATGACAAGCAGAGGGTGAGCGCGCTCCCAACCTGGGGGCTTCTTGTCTCCGGGAAGGAATGCGCATTTAGAGCGCTCATTGGCAGAGCCCGTGGATCCTGGGGTGCGGAGAAGGGGGTGGAGGGGGGGGGGTCGCAGGGAGTGCAGCGGGGGGGTTCAGCTGTTGGGGGATGGGAGAGAAAAAAAAGAAAATCGTGGGGGGAAGATGGAAAATAAGCCCACGTGGTCGGCTCAGGCCTGTTCCGGCTAATATCCAGGCCAGGAGGAGTGCGTTCACCGCCCCGGCTCGTTTTCTCACGCTCGCCTCTGAGGATGCTCCCCGCTCCGCCGACTCGGCCCCCCGCCGGGATATTTTCCCCCGACAAAAGCGCGAGTTCGGACCGGGTATCGCCACGTGATTGCGGTTTGTATCGCGGAAAAAAAACCCAAACATCCAAAACGAACGGCTGAAATGTTAAGAATACACAGGAGCCGGTTCTTCCAGTCCGCTACGATGAAAACAACGTAGATATATTTTAGTTTCTTTAGTTTTTGCTGGAAATAACGCAATTCTGCGGGTTAGCGCTTCCTGTCCCACAGCCAGAAGGTCCCTGGTTGGATTCCCTCAGGTTCTCCCCGTGCAGGAGGTTGCTTGTGTCCACGTTCCATCTTACCTGCTGCCGTGGAAGGAGCCTGCAGAACATCTACGACGTCTCCACACGCGTTCCCTCCCTCGTGCACTTCCGGGTGTTTGCCTCATGCCAGGAGCCGTGTGTGTTGTGTTTTTCCCAGCGGCTGAACCTGAACTCCTGCATGGAACTGCTCTGTAACATCCTACTTTCAGCACACAGCCTTCAGCAGGCTGCATAAATTACGTGTTCACATCACACACACACACACACACACTCACACACACACATACATGCATGCATATCTTTTTGGGGTGCAACCATTCAAGTTTAATTAACCTGAATACAAAGCAGATCTCCGGTGTGTCGGACTGATCCTTAAAATAATGCAGCTTCAGGTCGCCTGTGCCGTTAAAATGGCTTTAGATCTGTTGGCTGGAGAAATTCATTTTTTAATTAAAATTTTGATCCCATCGATCTGCATTTAAGCCCCAGTTAAATGGTATGTTTTTAATTTATTTTTCAAAATACTAAAGTGAAGAACAGCAATACTACTGCTAGTAATACTACTACTACTAATGATGATAATAAAAGTACAATTTTTATTGTTATCCCCTCATTACAAATACAACAATAACAATATTTCTATGTATTTTATGCATAATTACAAGAATATTAACAATAATAACTATAATAATGATAATAACATCATAAATAATATTTCCAATAATAATAATAATAGCAATTACCACTACTATTATTATTATTATTATTATCATTATTATGCCAATGATAATGATTATGATATTATAATTCATATTGTATTGATTATTATAATAGAAATTAGATAATATAGAATAATGATGATGATAATAATAATAATTATTAAAATAAAAAAATAATCATTATTAGTAGTAGTATTAGTAATAGTAGGATTATTGTTATAATAATAATGAAACTATAAAATAATAAAATTAAACAACAAAAATATTAACATAATAATAAAGTAATCATTATTATTGTTATTGTTATTATGAGTATTATTATTATTATTAATAATAATATTGTTATGGAAATTATGATTATCATCAATGTGATTGTTATGATTATTATTATTACACAAAAAATGCAAAACATATGGGTGGAAGTAAGAGTAACAATGAAATAAAAAATAATTCCTTCATTTTCTATTCTGCCTATTCTCCAGTCAGGGTTTGATATTTTTGATAAATAATGAAGGATTATGATAATGCTGCAGACAATCTCATATCAGCCAGAAACCAACCCACCCTTAGCGTCAGAAAGATGCTGATTCAGACCGAGGGCGATGATCCACATCCGGGATGGAGGAACCCTATGCTTTGGGTCAAGTCTGCTAGAAAAACACATTTCCCTGCAAAGACATTCATTTCAGCCGCCTGCCGACCGGACAAATGGGATCGAGCTCGAGTTACATTTCACGGTTCATTCGGTCGGCGATGAAGTGTCTCCATGAGACGGGAGCCCATCACCATCAGTCATCTCCGACGGGCCGGGGCTAATATGATTGCAGTAATAATCACCCAGGAGCGTGAAAGCAGAGCAGCAACGACGCACTTCTGTAAACAACTGACGGGAGAACGCCAGTAATGAACTTCCTGTAATTGATGCAAGAATAAAACGCTCAGGAATAGAAAATAAGTGAAAGGAAGTGTCAGGCGTGTCAGACACTGTCTCACCCCGCAGCGTCCTTTCCGAGCGAGCACCGGAAACCTGGTGCGAACTGACAGCGGCCGCATCCGTCCACTTTGGCCATTTTGGGCGCTGCCCGGCCGGATTCCAGCACGTGGAGATTGGCTTCATGCTTTTCAGGGAGCCATTCAGGTGCACGTTCAGCTCTGCAGCTCCATGAGATGGATGGAATACGGGCTTGATTGGATTTCATCGTGCGCTTGCGGGATGTTTGGGATTCTGTCCTCGTCCCTGCCGATGATTCGTTCGGGAACATGTATTTTTTTTGGGTGTGCTTATTATGGATCAGTGCATGAAAGTAGGTCATTCCAACAGGCACGTTCACGCTGTTGAGGGAGCTCCTAGATGTTTGAAGCACAACAAGAGCGAGCGCCTGCCCGTCTAGCTCAGTCGGTAGAGCATGAGACTCTTAATCTCAGGGTCGTGGGTTCGAGCTCCACATCGGGCGCAGGGTTTTGGTCTCGAACGTGACGGCGCCCGGCTACCCAGCTCCTCCAGCTCCTCCTGCTCCCCTTGCTCCCCTTGCTGTTCGTGCCAAGGCGAAGGCCTCCGTTGTCGGATCTGAATCCATCCCAGAGTGACTTATAAAAGAAATGGAACGGCGTTGTTTTTAATTTTCCAAGATTGCATGTCACCCAATTTATGAGATGGGATGAAAAACACATTCATGATCCCATGGTTGGGACACTTTGAGTTGTTAGTTGACAGGGACAGTGATGAGCTAAACATAAAAACTAAACAAAAATAAAAAAAATATAAACAAAAATAAATACATAAAAAAAATAAAATGAAAATGTAAATAAAATAAAATAAACTCTGAAGTTTAAAAGTATAATCCGAGGAAAGAAAAATAAATTAAGGAATAAATACATTTTTTGAGTTTAATTTTTTTTTTTTAATCGTCTCTCTTGTTTGCATTTTATTATTACATTTATCAATGTTGTTATTGTTGCGCTGCGGCGACAAAAAAATTCCCCCTATGGGGATCAATAAAGTGCTATCTTATCTTATCTTATCTTATCTTATCTTATCTTATCTTATCTTATCTTATCTTATCTTATCTTATCTTATCTTATCTTATCTTATCTTATCTTATCTTATAATGAGCAAAGTGGTAAGTGGATTCTTTTTGGTCCGCAGTAACTGATTAGAGTGAGTAGAACATAATTCAGTATAAAATTCTTGTGGAAATCTTCTTCTTGTGGCAACTGGACTTGAATTTCCGCACTTGAAGAAGTTTCATCCCAGAGGCTTCCTCTTCAGTTGATGACCTGTGGGAGCCACCGTAACCCAGACCCGCCCAAAACCCTGGCCGGTATAGCGGGAAAAACTCCCCACAGGTCATTAGAAGTGGAGAAGCCTGTGGGATGAAACGCCTTCAAGCCCAGGTTCCACGAGAAGAATTCACCGTGACCGGGACGCCCGAGAACCTCCACAGACTTCAGAATAGAATCCGCCTTGACTCGTCCCACGGTGGGGAAATTTCAATGAACACAGCAGGTAGTGAGCAGTGCAGTCCAGGGAGTCGGGTTACAAGTATTATTAGTTAAAAGCAGCAGCGTTCAAAGTGTCGGAAAGATATAGAAAATAAAAAATGTTGTGAAAAAAGCAGCAAGATGAATGACTGAAATGAAGATTCACAAATTAGAAATGAATCCTAGAAATCGGAGATGCAATCAGCCAGAATGGAGGGGCTTCTTTTGATTGCAGATACTGAAGTGTTGCTCTTCATTTCAATCAAAAGAGTTCATCGCGGATTTTAATACAACTATATTTGAAGGCGTATTTTTCAAGCCGTTCTGCGTGGCAACGTTCAGAAATGCTTTCTGAGCACGGCATTCGGGGACGCCGGTCTCTCCTGCACATTCATTGGCTGCACCAATTGATCCTGATGGCTTTGGATCAATAAATATTTCCGCCCACCGGAAAAACCAGCGGATCCTCGTGCACCACGCCGGCACATAAAAACATATTAGCGTCTCCATTAGCCGCCGAGAGGCCTGTATTTGTTTCCTTCTGCCACCTCCTCCGGATCGCCGTCCCTGCACCGCCGAGGAAATCCAGGCTGGTTGAGTCGAGTTTAGCTTAGCCTGAGAGCGGGAAACAGCTCCCGGTCCGTCCAGGCGTTTGAAAACGGCCAATCCTATCCGCCCCCGTCCAAGATCAGCGATGATATGGGAGGCGACGGGAAGCTTCTTACGTTTCCAGCGACAGGCATGACGTCGGTGTCTGGTCGGGTTTATAGGGGGGGGGTTCGAGCGGATCAGAGCTCAGGGGTCACGCTAGAAAGGTCGCTCAGTTCATGTCAAAGACAAGATTAGAAGTTTCCATGAGAAGCAAAGTAGGGGATATTTCGGTAACCGGCTCGTGTTTTGGCACAGATGCTGTCAGAATCCCGATCCGTCAAAGAGCCCATTATGCGGCGGCGCTAAGCTCCGAGGGGCTTGTTTTGACCCCCCGTACTGAGGAACAAAGAGATTCATAGGTAATCCAAGCTGCTCATAGGAGTCAAAGCAAATCATCCCCAAAATGGGTTCAGCCGGGCAGAGTTACCCCCCCCCCCCCCATGTCTTAGGAGGGGGGGCGGTGGGGGGGGGGGGGGGGGGGGGGGGGGGGGGGAGGGGCCCTTTAACCCCCCAAACCCCCCTTAGGGGGGGAAGGGGGA
>CAAKHD010012040.1:33469-58237 GCA_901007705.1 Fistularia tabacaria
CGCATGTTGTGCTTCAGTGAAGCTGCTCCAGCGTCGGGGTTGTTGATTTTTTGAGGTTTTGGCCTCCGCGTGTGCTGACGTGTTCCCCTTTTTGGGGGGTTTGCACTCCTTTTTTTAGATGCAGCCAAGACGAACGCAGGCGTCAAGTCGTGCACTCTGGCGTTTTTCAGGTGAACTTATCAGGTTGGCTTTGTGAACAAAAATGCAGCTTTAGTTACAAAGACTGTGCAAAACACACACACACACACACACACACACACATGCCGGTACACAATCTAGCTGAATTCACCAGTGATTTTATTTTTCCAAATGCATCTCAAAAGGTTCCATTTAAGCGGCTGAATGAGTTCCAGCACATCAGTGGGCGCCGGAGCCAACATTTGCAGGATTCAAATATTGCTAAATGTCTAAAGCAGAGTTTGGGGACCCGAAAGCTTGCGGGGAGAATAATAATAAAGTGGATCTGACGGGGAAAAAGACGAGCGGCGTGTTTGTTTTGCGGAGAATATTCAGGAGAGCGTCCTGGGTGTGAGCAGATGACGGGCTTCCACCATGGGACCGTTGATTGTCGTGAGCCGGCGCCACTTTATTGAAATAACGCCGCCGATAAAGGCCGGAGCCGTGATTTCCGACGTAATAAAACCCCATTTAAGCCTCCTCGCGCTCGGCACCCCAGACAAAGAGCGGCCGCAGAAACACATGTACATTTTTACAGACCGCCGAGGGACAAAGGCTGGCAGGGGGAAGGCGGAGGGGTTTGGGGGGGGAGGTTTTTTTATTTTTTTATTTATTTCTTTATTTTAAATGTCAGCAGGAGTGAGGTGAGATGAGACAAAAGATAGGAGCGGGGAGGAAAAGCTTTGGGGGGATGGGGCCAGCAGTGTCTGGAGAGAGACTTGACGGTCGGCGCAGGAAGAGGAGCTGCGCTTAGATGGGTGGAATAAAAGTAAATAAAATTGATTATCCTCTAGAAATTGAAACCTTTGGAGGTTTAATATTTGATGATGCTCTCGTGAGAACCCACGTCCCGCAGTGCTGCATCCGTTTACTTCGGCCTCTGCGTTCCCTGTCTGCCCGAACCAGAAGCACCACTTGGGCCGGTCCACTCCACCTTTTGTGTGGCCACTCTTGCGGAGGACTCACGCCATTTACATGACAATGTCGCCGTTCATGTGGTTTTCGGAGCTGTTGTTTTTTTCCTTCTTTACGCGACGCTGCTTCACCCCTTTCACGGCGGCCCGAGGACTGTGGACGAGACCGGTGACGGCTCCTCACAGAGATGCCCAGATGCTACGAACCTAAGGAGGAACTACAATTTCTAGCGTTGTCAAACGTCACTGGCCACTACTGGCCACGTGTACTTTACGTTGCCTTGGTTAATTTCTGTCGAAATCTTGACGTGGCAACTGGTCTCGAATTTCTTCACTTGAAGATGTTCCACCCCTCCTCCCAGAGGCCTCCTTCGTTCGTAACTGAGAGGAGAGGCTTCTTCAGAAAGACTTCATCAGATCTGAACTGAAGAAGGCTCTGGGATGAGGAGTGGAACATCTTCAAGTGAAGAAATTCGAGTCCAGTTGGCAGGACGAGAAGATTTCGACAAGGACTCACCATGTCCTGGACGACTGAGAACCTCCACAGACATGTCGCCTCGGTTGTTAAGCGATACGTTCACTAGAGGGCGGTGCAGAGTTCTCCTCCGAGTTCAGACGAGAGCAAAGATGGCTCCGAACGAGGAGGAGCTGCTGATAATGTCCATGGGGGACGGACAAGTCTTCTCGTCGGACAAACAGATGCCACGGTGGCCTCTTGTTCTCTGTTCCTGTTGCTGGTCGCACTTGAGCATACCGGGGCAACCCTGCCGCCCCGCGACTGCGGGCGGTACCGCTCTGTTTGGACGGAGTGAAGGCTTCGTCTGTATGCGGATCAGAGCCCTCAGAGTGCATCACGGGACGGTATTTTTTTGCATGTCATTGATAAGAAGGAGGGGCAGAAGGTCCACGGTCCCTGGGCACCATTGTCATTCCTGAATTTCCCAGTCCGGTTTCCTAATCAGATCAGGACAAGTGGATTAGAGGCTGCAAAGCTGGTTACTCCGGCTTCCAAGGGCCACCGAGCTTCTCCCCAATAAACATCAGCCATCAACTCTGTTCTTCTGCCCTCTGTTTTCTCCTCTTCCTCGGGGAAGGTGCTTGTCCGTGTCACATGGCCCGATCAAATCGTGTTCGCCATCCCCTCTACCTGGTCCCGGTTGAATAGTTTTCATCTCCTCCGGGGCAGATTTGGCAGAGAGTCACCCTGGCTATCATCTGTTCGATCCCCACCTCCCTCAGGGCTGCTCTTTGTCACCGTGAAGCCTTTCAGCCTCAGGACATCCGTGCCCTCCGTTGTCTTGATAAGGTCACGGCCCATCCAAACATAATGGCTCTTCATTCTTCCGTACACCATGGAGCTTCTCAATGCTATCTTATCACACACCACCAGATAGAAGTCGGTCTCGGGCGGGTAATGGCGGCACTCTCGAGGTCCTGGGTGCTGGATTAGCTCGGTGAAGGTCCAGGTTAGCGCCCGGGTACATTCAGCCGGTCACAGGGCATCTATGTTTCGTGTAAAAATCCTGGTCGGGTCTTGGAGAAGGACGAACGCCGGACCGGAGCGACAAGAGTTAACTTGATGGAACGGCTAAATGACGGCAGCGCGGAGACGAGTTGACATTTGCTAGCGGCTGAGTGGCCGTCACCTTTCGACCGTCGGTCAAAGTGGTTCCCGAGGAACGCGGGAGGGAGGTGGAGTTCCAGACCCCGACCCTCTCGTCTTTATTCACAGCGTCCCTTCCTCCCGACGCCTCTTCTTTCCGCTAATGAAATCAAGAACAAAGAGGAGATTCCCGGCATCTGCGCCGCAGGACGGGTGTGAACTGGGTGGCGAGGAGAGGTGATTGGATGGGAGGAGGGGTGTGTGTGTGTGTGTGTGTGTGTGTGTGTGTGAGTGTGAGTGTGAGTGTGTGTTTCAGTCATTTGATGGGAAACAAACTGGCTACCGATGCCCTTTTCATTAAGCATTGAGTCATCTTCTGGTCTGTTAGTGCAGTTGGTGCAGTAGCAGGAGTGGGTAATGGTTGTTATTACAGGGCCACGGCGTCGATCACAGCTGAACCTAACATGTCACTTCCATTATGTCGGGGGGGGTCAGGGATATGTTGCTATAGCAACCCTTCTGGAACAGGGTTAGTCACTCTGACACTCTGAAGGAGGGCAAATAAAAGCTCAGCACAAATGGATGGCCCTTCAGGTACTCGGTCCACTACCAGCCCAAGGACAAGGGCCGCTCCTGTCCGAAGACAGCGAGGTCCACGATCCGGCCAGAAAAGACCGATGGTTTGAGAGAGGAGTCGAAGAGGCTTCAGACTCGACTTTTTTACCGACAACACAACAACCAAGTCCCACTCTGCAAGACCTGGAGAACCTCCTGGCTGAGAGGAGGAACGTCTTCAAGGGCAGAAAGCACGTCTATTTGGCACGACAAGACCTGACAACAACCGACCGGGACCTTCACAGGCTAAAGGAGCTATGCTAACTATTTCAGATGTTAAGAGTACGCGTGTGCTGAGACGGTGGGATTTTGGCTGAAGCGGAAACTTGTTTTTGAAATCCCGCATTTTCTCCGGTTCCTGAATTGATCGCGCCGGTCGTTTGGATAATTAGCCCATTTTTGATTTGCTCTCTCCGGGGGTTCATTGTTCACGCTGTCATGGGCAGAGAAAAAGCCACCCCTCCACTCTTCCAGCCTCCTGTGTGACTTTGGCTCACAGCTGGAAAATTGCAAGTGCTTGACTGGCCGCGCACACACACACGCACACACACACACACACACGCACACACACACACACACACACACACACACACACACACACACACACACACACACACACACAAACAACAAATCTCCTGAAACAACGGCAGATTTGTTTTTCGCTTTGTGTTGCGAGGGCCGTGCACGGGCGGACGCTGGTAAGCAATCCTGTTCAAAACACTTGGGATGAAAAGGTGCTTATCTCCCCACCAGCCTCTCCAGTATTTTTAGTTTGGCCACCAGGTTTCCTACATCCGTGGCATACAGGCTTCGGCGCTCTGTCTTCTTCCTGCCATCCTGGACTGAAATCACCCACTTATACAGCGCCTTCTTCACCACCTGGTTTCAAAGCGCGTCACACTGCACAGCGTTCATCCGGTCACGCTCGGAGCTGCCGTGCTAAGCGCTAACGGTACCACCGCAGGCAACGGGAGCTGGGAATTGAGTCGGTAGCCCGTCAGAAACCCGAGCCAGTGGATTTTTGGAGACGGGATCGTGATACGCTCACTGTGTCGGACGCATACGAGCAGCATTTCTATCGGCATTGCACGATTGGAAAGTATTCTTCTTCAGTGGGCTGTAAGGGAGAATCTGTGCCAGCCCGGCGGTTGGGGGAACATTAGCCAATTGACAAGACGGGCAAATGAACCACAATACAAGAAGTTGCTAGTGTATAAACATTAAGAAATAATCATCTTGTACAGTTGATACGCTAGAATCTGGTTGCCCCTGGTTTGTGGACCAATCAGAGGCACGCCGGCCGTTGTCGCCATCAAATCAATCAGTGATACGAATTAAACAACCGTTTCAGGATTTGAAAGGTTGATGGCCTGATCTAAAAAGGACAAAGGAAAACATCAAGACGGACATTCTTAATCCGAATTCCCAGATTCTTGATGCGCGGGTCCTTTGCCGTTTCACCTTTGAAGGAAAGGAGTCACGAGGAAAGCCCACGAACCGGCGCCTTCCGTCGGCGCCTCGCCTTCCCGTGTGCGTTCCGGCGTGCAGCGCCTCAGAAGCTTCCAAGCTATTTTTGATGTAGCAGCACGACATCGCTAATGAGCCATGTAATGTTCTCTCCCGAAAGGGATGGTGCCGCCACTCCGACAAGCCTTCTGAAAGATGCATGAATGCTGGTTTTTTTAAAATTTATTTTGCGGGGAGCCTCTGGTATTTCCTTTGTCTAATAAACGAGGTAAATGATTAGATCGGTGTTTTTCTCTCCAGGCTCTTAGTTTACAAACTAGACTTTGAAGAAACATCACGCGTTCTAGCGCGATCTGATATCTGGTTTCGTTCCTGCTTCGCAAGGTCGGTGTCGAGTCGCGCCGCCTCTTTGGAGGACTGATAGCCGTGGCGTTGTTTTCATGCTACGCCTGCAGTCGGGCTCCGGCGGTGGCGGAAGGAGGAGCGCATCGCGCCTCTTTTCATTTCCAGCTCGGCTGGTCTTTTGATCACGCTGCCCACAGATCAGACGCCGGGATTTGTTTGTTGGTTTTTTTGCCCGCAAAAGCGGTTCAACAAAAGAGTGCGGCGGTAAAACCGTTCGTGATCGTGATTCCAGCGGGGGGGTCGAGTCTGGATCGTCCACTCGGGATCGTCCACTTGTTTCAGTGCAAAGGCTGAAATACTGATCTTCAAAGAAAAGTGGATTCTAGCTTCGATTCAAACCGTGGTGGCGCAGCCGTTAGCGCCTCCACCTCATCGCTGATGGGTCCCTGCTTGGATTCCCACAGGGGGCCTTTCTGTTTGGAGTCTCCATGTTCTCCCCGTGTTCTGCGTGGGGTTCCTCCTGGTTCCTCCCACGATCCAAAACATGGATGGGGTTCACCGGAGACCCTATATCAAAGATGACCAACTCTGGCCCGCAGTGGAATTGTATTTGGCCCGTGTAGCCATACCTAATGACTATTAGCGCTGGCCCGCCGCTATGCCAGCCTACAGCGCATGTGATGCTAATTCTACAAATCCCAGAATGCTCTGCTGCTGTTTTGGTGCGAAAATCTCCACAGGACCCATAAACCCCCTCTCCTCTGTTGAGAGCAGTCATAGCGACCTTGTGCTCACACTGGCGTCGTGCTAACCCTCCGAAACATGGAAATGGAAAACAGTTTTTTTACTGTTACATTTATTATTAGCCTGTAGAAAAAAAGGTTACTGGTGAAATTGAATTCGCAAGGCTGCAAATTAAAAGAGCCATATGATTTTTATCGAATCTTTATTTTCGAAATGAATGCCATTGATTTGCCTTTGAATTTGAATTTTGATGTTGCATGTGTGCATGTTTGCAGATGACATTGTGATCTGTAGTGAGAGCAGGGAACAGGTGGAGCAACATCTAGAGAGGTGAAGGTGTGACCTGGAAAGGACACGAATGAAGACAGAATATATGTGTGTGAATGAGAGCAACCCGGCTGGAACGCTGAGGCTACAGGGAGAGGAGATCAAGAAGGTGGAGGATCTCAAGTACTTAGAGTCAACAGTCCAGAGCAGTGGAGAGTGTGGAGAAGAAGTGAAGAAACAAAAGAAAAGACAGGAAGCAGAACTGGAGGTGGCAGACATGAAGATGTGGAGGTTCTCCTTGGGAGTGACCAGGATGGAGAGGATCAGGAATGACATGCTAGATGTTTTGGAGAGAAGGTCAGAGATGGTTGGGTCATGGACAGAGGAGGGATGGTAGAAGGTCGAAGGATTCTGGGGTTGGAGGTCTAGATGAAGACCAGAGAGAAGATGTATGGAGGTAGTGAGAGAGGACATGAAGAGAGGAGGATCCAGAGAACAGGCTGAGATGGAGGAGGTGGATTGGCTGTGGAGACCCTGAAGGGAGAAGACCAGAGGAAGAGAAGAAGATTTTACATGTGTACAATGTGAAGTTATACATTGTCTAGTATGAAGCTTTGCTTGTTCCATCGTCAGTTTTGAAGCCAAACTTGTTTGAGTCCAAATGAAAAGGTTCATTGTTTTATCTGGAGGAAGATTTTTTGCAACAATTTTCACTGTCGGCCCGCGACTTTGTCCCCCTTTTGAATTTTGGCCCACTTTGGATTTAAGTGTGACACCCCCGGCCGACGGTGCATGAGACGGTGAATGGCTGCGTGTCTCCACATGTGGCCCGGTGATGAACCAGTCCAGGGTGAACCTCCTGATGGGCTCCAGCGCCCCTCTGCGCCTCTGGTTCCAGAATTTAAATATACATATTCTTTGCCATGAGGATCCGGAAATTCTCAGTGCTGTCGTGTTCAGATAAGCTGGAAGGGCTTAATGACGGACGACGGCCACCCGCGTTGCCGTTCATCCGGCAGGCTTATCGCCTCCGTTGCCGCCCGTTAGCAGGAAAATTGAGAGCTGTGTGAAACGGACGAGCCCCGGTCCTCCGACCTGCCAATTCCCCACCGCTGCCAAACGGGAGGCCGGCATGTGAATGAAGCGGGATAATGGAAAACCAGTGTGACGCGTGCCTCCGACCGGCGCCTCCTTTTGGACGGGCGGCGGTTAATCTTCACCGATACGCAAAACAGGCGCGGGGAGATAAAGCGGCCGGGAAAAGGTCGGGCGTTACCTGCGACCGCAGGGCGTCTTTTGCGGCGAGCGGATATTTCCATGACAAAGGACATGGAGAATTGGAACGGGAGCGAACCGCTATCAAAGGCCAGCATCGGCTCGCCGTTCATGTGATCGCTCGCTAAATCGCCCAACATAAGAGTTACTGACCCGTAATCCTATTATCGCGTCCGCGTGCGGGTTGGCGTGGTGGCTAGCGGGGAGGCAGGGAGGCGGCCAGGCGGCCCGCCCCCTCTGGCTTGTTTGTCTGTCCAAACAATTTGTGCCCAATAAATCTCCATCCACGTCCCTGCTTCGGCGAAAGCTTCGCAGGGACCTCGGCAGTGGTTGCTGCTTCTTCGCGGTCGGGCAGCTCCCCTTCTTCGGGCCAATCACGCGCCTCCCGCTAATCTTCTCCTCTCACCATGACTAACTTCCTGCCTGTAATCTTCTTCTCTGGTCTTCCTCCAGACCTCCTGCCTGGCAGCTCCAAACCTCAGCGTCCTTCCACCCCGATCTTCTACATCCCTCCTCTGTCCATGTCCAAACCATCTCAATCTGACTTTATCTGCAGAACACCTACCATGTGCTATCCCTCTGATGGACTCCTTCCTGGTCTTCTCCCTCACTCCCAAAGAGGAACCTCCGCATCTTCATCTCTGCAGCCTCCAGCTCTACATCCTGCCTTCTCCTTAGCGTCTCCAAACGAGACAACATGGCTTCTTCTCCCCCTCCACTTCCTGTCCTCTCCCCTCCATCCGTACACTTGTTCTCTGGTCTTCCTCCAGACCTCCTGCCTGGCAGCTCCACCCTCAGCATCCTTCCACCCAGATCTTCTCCATCCCTCCTCTGTCCACGTCCAAACCATTTACCATGTGCTGTCCCTCTGATGGACACCTTCCTGATCCTCTCCATCCTCCCCACAGCCAAGGAGGAACATCCATATCTTCATCCACTTGTCTTCTCCTCCATGCCACCATCTTTAATCCAGACACCACGGCTGGTTCCTCAATGTTCTCCGTCAAGGCTTCTAATTGGCAATTTTAATGCGACTCAAATGAAGGAAAACCCCCAACAGCACCATTAGGGAATCAAGGAATTGCAGACATCTATCTATTCTTTCGTCTCCTTCATGGAAAAACAGCTTCACTGCTGTTTCATGCAGTGGAGAAGACACTGAGGAAACCAAGTTCTTGCAGCAAAGGCTGTGAGGGTGAGGGTCTCCCCAGCGCTGGATGGGAAAGGAGAGCGGGGACACGCAGACTTTCATCATTGGATTATTTTCTGGACCTGTAAAGCGTCGCTTGTTCTCCATCTTTATTTCAAAGTTCACCGCGAGTTCAGAAGACCAGCGAGTCACCATAAAGATGACAGACCGCGGAAATGTAAAGAAGACTTAACGATAAAGAAAGGGGAACTCGGGAGTGCACGGCAGTGAATTCATTTTAACCATTTAAACCAGGGGGTGCAAAAAAAAACAAACAGCTGTGCAACTCTGATTCCCCTTCTGTAATCCAGCCGTACCTTCATGTCACTTGGAAAGGTTCACATTGTTTGGTTCATTCGCCGCTCAGCATTCATCCAATGTGACGTCCGCGATGCCTCCTGCTTTCATGCCGTCACGTCCTCGCCAAATCCGTCGTTTCGTTCATCCCGGCCCGTTCGGCTGCGTTTGAACTCCTGCCTCTCAGATTCATGAATTTGCACCCATGAAAGGTAGAATAAAGACCTCATTCAGTGAATCCGGTGAATGGTTGCAGCACCCTGTGACCACGTCTGGTTGGAGCACCAGGATCACCTGAGCTTCTCCACCCTCTCTGGTACTTACCCTCCACCTTCTTCCCCTCCACTCCCTGCCGCCTCGCCGTTCCCCTCGAGTTCCCCTCTGTTAGGTTTTCCGGACTCTTTTTCGACCTGGTCGTTTCCACATTGACAACAATCTTTGGAGGAAATCCTAAACCTGAACCGCCCTGAAGTTGGGACTTTGGGTTCCGGCATAGCAACGATGGTCCTGTCAGTAGCAGGTGCGTTCTGGGATTTCTGCATGGCTGAGATTGAGTGTGATGGGACAAGAACTCCAGCGTCGGGATGAAATGCGTCGACGTCAATACATAGTGGGGTTGCCGCTTTCTGACGCCCTGTGTAGCCGCTGCATTCGCGTCCAAAACAAACCCATGGCATTTTGAAAAACTGGAATTTATCAGGAAGACAGTTACTTAATTCATTACCTCAACAGAACCACATTCTGTGGAAGAAATATAGAAAAGGTTGTTTTGGGATTACAGTCAGCCTCATTCTCCACAGTTAATGTGCCTAAATGCTGAAGGTGTCAGCTCAGTGTCTCCCAGAGTACCAGTGAAAGGGACGCCCGGAGTCCTAATCTCCGCCTCTGACACAGGGTGCTTGAATGCGTCCCCCAAACAAAATAAACGCCTTCCTGTTTGTCCGCAGAACCTCTTTGTAAGAGTTCTCCCTGAATGTGCTTCTTGCAGGTCCCTGGGGTCGTTGCATGGGCAATGAGTGCGGGCCCGGCGGCAGCCAGAGCAGGGCGGTGTGGTGCGCCCACTCCGAAGGCTGGACAACCCTACACACCAATTGCGAGCAGGCGGCTCGACCGGACAACCAGCAGAGCTGCTTCAAGATGTGCGACTGGCACAAGGACCTGTACGACTGGCAGCTGGGAGCCTGGAACCAGTGCTTTCCGGTGTCCATGCGCAACGCAGGCGTGCAGCGTCCTGCTGTGTGCACCCGCGGGGAGGAGGGCATCCAGACCAGGGAGGTGGCCTGCGTCCAAAAAGCGGACGGCAAGCCCGCGGAGGACGCCATCTGCGAATACTTTGAGCCCAAGCCCCGGCTGGAGCAGGCCTGCCTCATCCCCTGCCCCCGAGACTGTGTGGTGTCGGAGTTCAGCCCGTGGACTGCTTGCTCGAAGACCTGCGGGATGGGCTTGCAGAACCGGATCCGCTCTGTTCTCGCGCCGCCGTTGTTCGGCGGGTCGGCTTGCCCGAACCTTACCGAGTTTCAGACGTGCCAACTCGGGCCCTGCGACGGAGAGGAGAGCCTTTACAGCCTCAGGGTGGGACCCTGGGGGCCTTGTTCGGCGCCGCTGCCGAGGCAGGTCAGACAGGCCGACGACCCTCCGCAAGACGGCGACAAACCGGCAAGACACAAACTCTCCAAAGTCATCGAGCGACAGAACAGGGAGAGCAACAAGCAGCGCAGGGAGGGAGGCAAGAAGGCCATCCAGAACGACAAGCCCTCCGACGGCGACGACGACGACAAAACCTCCAGGCCCGGCAGGAAGCTCGGGCAGGCAAACAGGAAACCCGACAGGCCCCAGCGTCCGACCGACCGGGCCAAGCGGCAGAAAAAGGCCAAAAACAAACCGAAAAGAGAAAAGATGAGACAGAAAGTTCGGGAGAGGTCCAGAGAGAGGGTTAAGATAAAGGATCCTGCCGCCAAAGAGCTCCTGAAAAAGAAGAGGACCAAGAACCGCCTGAACCGGCCTGGAGGAAAGTCCTGGGACCTCCAAGTCGGCTACCAGACCAGAGAGGTCAGCTGTGTGCACAAGAACGGCAACGTGGAGGCTCTCAGGTAGGACCGGTTAACGTCGCCGCTCCCTGGGTCACCCACGAAAACGTTAAAAAAGGACATTGCATTCACGTCAATATAAGGATGCCGGGGCGGCTCGGTGGAGCAGCGGTTAGCGTAGCTACCTCGCCGCGAGAGGGGTCCCTCAATGGATTCCCACAGGAGGCCTTTCTCTGTGGAGTCTTCATGTTCTCCTGTGTCTGCGTGGGGTTCCTCAGGGTTCCTCAGAGTTCCTCCCACAGTCCAAACACATGCAGGAGGTTTATTGGAAACCATAAATTGTCCAGATGTGTGAAAGAGGGTATGAAGAAACAGTTCGAATCCCATCTGTGAACAACTGCAAGAATTTATGCACATTTTAGAAACTCGACATCCTGAACTCGCGTCACCTTTGCAAAAAAATTATAAATGCATGTATTCTAACATTTTTCCATGTAGAAGTCATTTTGGAATATTTTCTCAGTGTCTTGTTGACTTCTGACATGGATGGAAGTTGGGTTTTCCCCGTCTCCATGGCGACCGAGACCTGCAAGGCGTTTTTTCAAATCTTTCCATGTCGCCGCTGGGAGCTCCCCCCCCGCCGCAGCTTATTACTGCTGAAGAAGCTCCTCAGATGAGAGGTCAAAGGTCTGAACGAGTCGAGCCGCCACGACGAGATTAATTAACGAGAACCCTGACGTGGAAGCGAGAACCTCCGCAGACGCTCTGATAAGGGATGACCTATTTTAGGCGCGGCGGCTTAGCATTTTCTGTGAAATTTAATATCGTGTCACCACCTGAGAAGGTTTGCGGCGTTGGAAGTTGGAGTCCACCGGCCTGAGGTCCAGGATCTGCTTCTGCCCGCAGCTTCTGCTCCCACGAGTCCATGCCGGTCACCTACCAGGCCTGCGTCGTCACCAGGGACTGCCAAGTGGGCGAGTGGTCCGAGTGGTCGTCCTGCTCCAAGGACTGTTTCCGGGCCCCCGGCCCCGGCGGCGAGCAGACCCGCAACCGCAAAATCGTCCAGTTTCCCGTCGGGGGCGGAGCCACGTGTCCGGCGCTGGAGGAGAAGCAGTCCTGCAGCCCGCAGAGAGGAGCCGCACCGCCATGCATCACGTGAGTGTCCTCTACGGGCCTTCTTCTCCAATCTGAGAAGGTGTAAGTGTGCTAAAAACACACGGTGAAGGATCTCCTGACAGAAGGTTGGAACAGCGTTGACGGAGAACATCGGGGGAACAGCCGTGGTGTCTGGATCTAAGATGCTGGCATTGAGAAGAAGACAAGTGGAGGAAGATGTGGAGGTTCCTCTTCGGGAGTGTGGAGGACGGAGAGGATCGGGAAGGAGTCCATCAGTGGGACGGCTCATGGGAGATGGTTTGGATGTGGACAGAGGAGGGGATGGAGGAGATCTGAGGTTAGAGCTGTCAGGCAGGAGATCTGGAGGACGACCAGAGAAGAAGTTTATGCACGGAGGGGGAGAGGACAGGAAGTTAGTCGGTGTGACAGGAGAAGGAAAGAGTAGCAAAGGAAAGGTGGAGAAGAAGCCATGGTGTCTCCTTTGGAGACACTGAGGAGAAGATAGAGCTTGAGGCAGCAGAGATGAAGATGTGGAGGTTCCTCTTTGGGTGTGAGGGAGAGGATCAGGAAGGAGTCCATCAGAGGGACAGCACGTGGTAGATGTTCTGGAGATAAAGTCACACGGAGATGGTTTGGACGTGGACAGAGGAGGGATGGAGAAGATCTGAATTGAAGGATGCTGAGGTCTGGAGGAGGACCAGAGAGGAGGTTTATGGACGGTGGGAGAGAAGAGGATGCAGAGGAGAAGAAGAAGAATTCCCCGAGCGGAGGAAGCAGAAGGTGGTGCTGAACGTCTGCTGTCGGAAGGCAGATTATTTATCATGCACTTCCTTTTAGTTTCAGGCTATTCAGATACTTTGTATTATATTTAGCAGATGTTTTGAAGCTCTTTTACTGGCTTGTATTTGATATTTAGCTGCTTTTTGTTTTTGTCAGTGTGATTTTTTTTCCTGAACACTTGGATCAACGTATGCTTAAATTTCTTGCTTCTTTTTAATGTCGTGCTAGCAAACTAATTTATATCTGTTTTTGTATTTTTAGCAGAGCCTTTATGGCGTTGATCTGTGTCATTTATTTCGAGCTCTAAACCCTCCAAGACCGGTCGTCTCCCTCGGCTTCGGTTGTCATTTATAAATAACCGACTCCGCTCTGAGATTGAAGTGGTGTCACCGGGCCACCGAACAATGGAAAATATTAGATCAGAAGTCGCGTCGGCATCAATGGGCCAGAAGAACGGCTCAGTGGCTCCATTTCCAGCGTCGGGGCTTTGGATTCCTCTTCTCCTCCGGGGCCGGTGAAAAGGAGGCCGCCTTTCTCATAAATATGGAGCCTTTTATTTGCAACATTGACTGAACTCCATTATGGAGACGCGCTTTGCATTTTTCCACCTCGGGCTGTTTGCCGCCATGGATTTGCACCGATACGGCCGTCCGTCAGTTTCAGACACAAGACGCAGAGGCTTCGCTGAACAGCATCTGCGGCTAATAACGACCCTTCAGATTGAGAACAACAAGTCTGAAGGCGCTCCCGGCGGTCCAGAAGCCGATATCGAAGCTGATCGTAAACATGATTCGAAGGTCAATACGAACAAACAAGCAGGCAACGACTTAACAAACGCTGGAGAGTGTCCTCGCTCCTGAAGAGCGGTTCTGAGGAGCTCATTTGACGGGTTTCACAGGACAACTAATCTTCTGGAATCGAACCCCCCAGTCCTCCTCCAGTGAGGTTCCGCAATGTTTTAAAGCTTGTGATTCGTGGAGCTACCGGACGATCAGAACCAGACCTTCTGAACATCCCGAGGACCAGGTGATGCGCGTCTGTAAGGTTACCCGTGCCGTCCTGTGGGAGGTGTGGATCACGTATGTCCAAGGGTCGATCGCGGTGATCTACAGCAGCGCTTTCAACCTTTTTGTTCCGGGAACCAGTTTTATGCATTAATAAATTTCCGTGGACCGATTCGAGGCGCAAATAATATCAGCTTTTGTCGATCTGAACACAACCAGTACACTTTGTATTAGGCAGTTGTCTGAGTGCAGTTTTTCGGGTTTCATAGCTTCATTAGCTAGCCGTTCACCGCAAATAATAGCATAGCGGAGCTTGTGTGTCAGCTGCTGCAATGAACCCGTAACTGAGCTAGGAATCTGGATATTTTCTTTTAAATGCAGCTTTTCTTCTGCCGTCTCATCCTTTGCTCGTTCCCTCCAGAAAAAGCTCTGCGGCGACTTCTGTTTCCGGCCCTTTTCTTTTCAAGGGTTAGCTTGCGGTAGCTGATGTGTGAAACGAGGGACAGAGGGAAGTGCGGCATGAAGGCGAAGGCCAAAACGATTGTTTTGCAAAGTAAGATTTGGAAAATCAAATGAAAACACCATCATTTGCACCAAGAAAGATTTTGTTTGGGGACCGACACCAAATGACCCGAACCGGTCCGCGGACCGGGGGTTGGGGACCCCTGATCTACAGAACGGGCTAAGACTGACCAGGCTGGAGGGTTTTGTCCAAGACCGGGACGGCCTTCGTCCCTCCTCTGTAACTTCTAACGCTCATTCCAGCCGGTGTCCTGGTGTTCTGGGCTTGTGGTTGACTAACATCTCCCTCAGCGTGTTGATGGATTCAGCGACCTGGTTTACTTCAGATTCACCGTATTCAGGTTTTCTATGTCCTCTGTCACAGACTGCTTTGTTATTTATCAGAATCAGAATGCTTTATTGATCACCAGGGGGGGAAATTGCTTTTTGTTGAAAGCAGCTCGAGAAAGAAACAAGAACAATGAAAACTGAAAAGAAAAGAAAACGGTAAAGATCAAAATAAATAAGTAAAAATAAAGTTAAAGTTAAAGGATTAAAATACTAAATTAATAAAATCCACGAATAAATAAAATCAATCAATAAAAATAAAGTTAAAGGTATGCAAAATGTAAATGTAATGTATCTACACGTGTACAAGTACGTGTAGATGATTGCAAGGTTTTGTGCAACGATTTCAATGAACGGTTGACTTTCGACGTCTTCAGAACGGGATTCCAGAGGGGATTCCAAAGCTGCTGCCGGCTATCACAGGTACGCTCGTCTGGAGAAGCCTTGGCCTGCATGAAGGTTCAGGCCCAGCTAAAGCTCGGCCCTCCTCCTTCCGATGGAAGGCCATGTGAAGGCATCATTTTCAAAATGAAACCAATGGGGAAATGAGTTCTTCTGCCAATGCGGGTTTTTCACAGCGACTTAATGTCTCTGTCTTGTGTCATCTTGTCATCTCCTGTGTTTCAGCTACAACTGGAAGACCACTCAGTGGACCGAGTGCCGGGTGGATGTTCTCCTGAGCCAGCAGGACCGTCGGCGGAGCAACCAGACAGGGCTGTGCGGAGGTGGGATTCAGACTCGGGAGGTCTACTGCGTCCAGGGCGGCGCTGAAACATCCGCCGGCGTCGGCTCCATCCAGGGCAAAGAAGGTGAGCAGCTGGCATCTTCCACTTTTTCTCGTGTCTACGCGTTTTTCCCCTGCCGACTGGGCCGGTCCATGGAGCCTATGAGGCCACAGATGAGATCCTGCCTATTTCTAGAAGAATACAAAGATGTCCTCCTGAATGAACGGAGATGTTCTTCACGTCAAACCTCATGTGCTCGTTCTTGCTTTCCCTCAGCCGTTTCCCTGTCGGGTCAGAATCATTTTTTCATGCCGCGATTGACTTTCAGCTGCGCCTCCATGCGCTTCTTCTAGAATGCCTGTTTGTTTCACACACCTGACCGCTCTGGTAGGTCTGCTTGAAGGAGAGGCAGAGGATAGCAATGCAGGGATGCTTCGCGACAACAGGAAATACTGACAGAGAAGATCGTCTGAAAGTCAAACAACGATTACGACGGATCTAAAATACGATCATTCTTAAACCGAAACCAGAATGTAGCTCCGCGGCACCAGATCGAGCGAATGAGTGAATGGTGGAAGCTGCGCCTGAGCCGGAGCTTCCCCGGGTGGCTGAGCAAATCAAAATCGTTTGGAGCCACAGTTCGGTTGCAGCTCCTGTGAGCTGCAGAACTTTGCAGTAAACTTTGAAGATATTGATTTGCGAGGGAGTCGGCGAGCTGGTTCTTAACGGATCGGAAAGAACCACCCGCACACAATTAGATCAGGGGAGATGAACTTGAGCGAGAAAGGAAAGGTGGAGGAGACAGTGGTGAGAGCAGAGATGATGGAAGGTTTGGAGAAAAGACAGGAGGCAGAGCTGGAGGTGGCAGACATGAAGATGTGGAGGTTCTCTTTGGGAGTGACCAGGATGGAGAGGATCAGGAATGACATGCTAGATGTTTTGGAGAGAAGCTCAGAGATGGTTGGGTCATGGACAGAGGAGGGAGAGTGAAGATATTGGAATTGGAGGTCTAGATGAAGACCAGAGAGAAGATGTATGGAGGTAGCAAGAGAGGACATGAAGAGAGGAGGATCCAGATGATAGGGTGACATGGAGAAGGTGGACCCCAGAGGGGAAAAAGCCCAAAGGAAAAGAAGAAGAAGATGAACTTGAGTTGTGTTTTCACATTCAGTGTGTGGTAGGAAACGGTACTGAAGGACGTTTCCGTTGCTTCCAGCAGGTCTTACGCATCCATCAGTAAATAGTGTGATTTCAGGAAAAGTCGGACACACTATGCAGGCATACCATGTTTGGTTGGTGCTGACCACCGCAGACCCACTGGACACCCAACAAGAGTTGCAACCTTGGTGAAGCTCTGACCCATTCTGCTGGCAACAACAATACACTTCTTATTTCCGACACCGCCGGCTACCATTTCCAGGCCAAAATGTTCACTTGCAGCTCAATCCGTCCCGCCCAGTGACAGATCCCACTTTAACCACATAATCAATTTAATTTACTTTGCCCGCCACTTATTCCCGGTCCAAGGGATTGTACTTACCAGCCCTGCTGGCTCCAATCAATACTCGGCCCCACAGGGCAGGGGCGTATGACATGCCTACAACAGCTGTTCCACTGTGATGCCATGAATCACCAGTTAGGAAACAAGCCAGTTTATCAATGGTCGCCATTTCACCGGCACAGGAAGATGTCTCTGAGGCTCCTAATTTGGCACTTAGTTTTACAAGACACCACAGCTTGGACCATCTGGACCCACAGTCACTTGGGCAAGGTCAGCCAACCCAGAGATTCCGATCAATCAGCCTTTGTCTCACCAGCAAGGCCGCTGTCGCCAGACAAGGGGAGAGGAGAACAAAGAAGCCATTATCCTGCGGCTTGGTCAACGGACAATGTGGATTATTTCCTTTTCCAAACCAGACACATTCCTAGCAAATATGACAAGTTAAGTGAAGTCGTCGACTGCTTTTGTTTTTCGCCGTCCAACTCAGCAGATATCCGAGCGTCACGGTTAAATATAAGAGTTCACACCCAATGCACACATAGTGTATGCGAGCATACATTCGCCGCTTGGTTTGGGGACAATATGGCAATAAGGCAATCATTTTTTTTTAGCTTTCAGAGGCAAAAAAAAAAAAAAAAAAGCAGATGGCTCGAACTCGAAACTGTTGTTGAAGACGGGGTGAAATCGCAGAGAGCCAGGCGGCCGACGTGTTTCCACCGCCGTTCAATTCCGACACGGAAGAAGACAACTTCAGTGGTTTGAGTGTGCCGGAGGAAAATGAAGATAGCGATCGGCAGGAGCAGGACAGAAAATGGACGGATGGATGGACGGACTTATCCTTGGGTTATTATTATTAATCTTTTTTATCAGCCGTGTCACCGGCACTGATAAAGCATTTCCAGTCTGTATTTGTGGATATTACCGGTATGCATTTAATCAAAAGTAAAATAATAATAATAATAGATTGAAATTAATCAATTGAATTAATTAGAAAATAAACAATTTAATTAAATCAATGAAAACATTTTTTCATTGAAAGTAAGAAAAAATAAAATAATTAAAAGTAAAATACAAAAGCGCTTCATGCACACGCCCTCATTATGGAAAACACACGAAGAAATGCGTACGGTGCAGCTTTCAAGTTAAAGGCGATCCACCTGGTGACATCTTTCATCCTTCATTTCATGTAACAACGTGGACTCCTGCAGCTTGTAAACAAGTGCAGCTTATATATGTACAAATATTGTTATTTGTTCATTTTTAGCCGGTGCGGCCTCCTATTCAGGGGCGCTCAGTCGTCCGGAAAATGTGGTGTTTTTTCAAAAATGTATATTTTGAAGCGAGAGCGCTCCCTCCTCACAGCAAGAAGGTCCCCTGTTGTATTTCAACTGGGAACATGTGGAGTGTCCACGAGTCTCCGTCGGGATTCTCCGCGAGGACCGCGAGGTCCATCTGAGACCTGAAATTGAGTGAAGGTTTTTTTTTTTGTCTCTTTATGATGTGTGAATGAGAGAGTGAATGGTTGTGGGTCATTATCTACAACCTCGGGGTCACGGGGGAGGGGGGTTCTGGAAGCTAACCCAGCTGTCATCGGGTGACCCCGGACCGCAAATAAAAACAAACCACCGTTCACTCCGATCTCCTGACCTTCAATAAAAACCTAACATGATGTCATTGCACTCTTTAGAAAAACAGCCACATTTTGGAGAAGGCGGTTCACTCCGAGATGTGAGTTTAACACCGAGGCAATATTTTAGCTGCGCTCGCCGGAGCGCTTCAGACAGACACGCACACTTGAGAGACACCATTAAAAGTTGCACCTTTGGCCAAGCAGAGGCGCCGTGCTTGTTAATGAGCCACACCTGCTGTGGCTCGTTTAAAAATCATTCGTCAGTCAGGTGACCTTGCCGAGTCGCCGACGGTTGTTTGACGGCCTGTTTCGGGGGGGAGGAGCCATCCAGGCTTTCAAAATGGCATGCTTCCTTTTGCATTTGGAGGAGCCTCTTCATTTTAAAAAGTGTTTTTGAACCAAACCCGTGTCTTGTTTGATGCTTCACTCGGCGTATGTTGGGAAAAACACCAGATCAATGTGAGAGCGGACAAATCGTACCAGAAATCTGCCACATTTGGAGACGCACAACCATCCACACGTCCTGGCAACTCATGGTCTTCTGCATGTTTCTGGACTGACAGGAGAACCCAGGGGAAACCCTGACGGACAAAGAGAGACTCCACAGAGAAAGGCTCCCTATCGGAGTCCAACCAGGAGGCAACAGTGTCCGAACCTGGGAAGTACATTTCTCCCCTTGTGACCCTGATTTCTTTTTGCGTGTCTTCTGTCCAGCACTGCGACCTGTGGACGGTAGCCTGTGTCTCGGCGTCCCCCCGAACACCAGCCAGCTGTGCCACATCAACTGCCCTGTGGACTGTGAGGTGTCGTCGTGGGGCGCCTGGGGACCCTGCACTTACGAGAACTGCCAGGACCAGACGGCAAAGAAAGGTAATTGTGCCGAAGCTAAAGGTTTCCCAGGTAAACCTGGACTCAGCTCGCCTGACTGACTTCTTCTCAAACATGAACTCAATCGGAGCAATGTACAGTTGTGGAGCTCACCGGCACAGTTTGAAGTTCATTGCGAGAGGTTTGCAGAAGTATCTCTAGCAGGTACCGTCATTTACGGACGATAAGCCGCCAATTTTCTCACATGATATGCGGCTTCAACAATGATGCGGCTAATTTATGGATGTTTTTGGGCTAACTTCATGCCGCCGAAACCTGTAGCCTGGTCACATCCGACCAATGACGATGGGCTTCGTGCGCACGCCCTCATCACGGAAACACACGAAGAAAATGCGTGTGAAGCAGCTTTCAAGTGAAAGGCAATCCACCCGGCAACATCTTTCTGTGTTAATGTTACAACGTGGACACCTGCGGCCTATAGACAAGTGCGGCTTATATATGTACAAAGATAGTTATCTGTTCATTTTTAGCCGGCGCGGCTTCTATTCAGCTGCGCTCAATTGTCCGGAAATTAAGCTAATAAGATATGCAGGACAGTATTTAAAAAAAAAAAAAAAATCTATTAAATGTCTGATTTTCTTTTTCATCTTACAAAAGTTCAGACCTTTGATTATTTCAGTGATACAGATAAAGTCTGAGGAAATGTCATACTTTTTAACTCGCTTCTCAAATGAAGGCCTCAACCATTCCATCAATAATTCCCCCTCGCACTTTGCAGCTGTGATTCCGTGCTGGAAGAAAGCTAGATATTATAGTTACAATTAACACCAGAGATGGAACACTGACCCTGAGATATTAGCAGAAGCACTTTAATTCCTGAGCCCCGGTATCGCCGTTTTTAGTATATGTTCGCTGTTATGGCGGCCCGTCCCAGTTCATCCCTGAGGTTGACACAGTTACTGCCTCAGCCGTTAATTATCCGTGGAGCTGCCGTGTCCCCCGTGACTAATGTATGTTGACTCTGCCTTAATGAAGCGCTTCAAATATAAGACATCGCCGGGAATCCTCCTCATGCATCTTAATGATGGATCTACTCCGAGTCACTCAATTACTCGCTGGGCCCAGTTTTTTTTTTCCCCCCTCTCATTGCGGTGGTACTGTACATTTTGTCAAGTGAAGGGAACCCAGGCATGCACATCATGAAATATGTATGGCGAGTGTCATTATTCGGAGAGATCTGCGATCAGAATGGGACTCGCTGCCTTTAAATCCTTTTATCTCTCTGACATTGAACACGGCCACCATGGGAATCGGTGGCTCTGCAGCTGCAGGGGCTGGTTAGTTTGTGAATTTCAGTTCACGCTATTCCATCTCGTCAGAGCCACTTCCTATTTTCACTTCATTTGAAAATTGAAAACAAAATGCGCCAGCATCTCCCACCTACAAGAGGAGTACTTTCTAAACATCTCAAAGATTGTCCTACACTCTCAGGACACATCACTGTCACCGTCAGTACTCAGCATGTCTCTATCTTTGATATGTATCGCCAATGTATACGCTGGAGAAAAGAATAACCTTCACTGATCCTTCTCTTCCCGGAGGCTCGACCGCTTCTTTGAATCAGTGCTTTGGGAAGAGATGCGATGCAACGGGGGAGAGATCTGTAGACCTCAACGGGGTGTCATCTACAAAGAGTAGACGGCACTCGTTGAGGAACTCCTGACCCCAAACTTGTATGACTTCCTTGTGG
This sequence comes from Fistularia tabacaria, assembly GCA_901007705.1. Taxonomy (NCBI): domain Eukaryota; kingdom Metazoa; phylum Chordata; class Actinopteri; order Syngnathiformes; family Fistulariidae; genus Fistularia; species Fistularia tabacaria. The sequence continues at coordinate 54,573 of CAAKHD010012040.1, forward strand.
AAGGCGGAGCTGGATGACTCTGACGAGTCTCCATCCACAGTCACAGTGGAGGTTACCGAGGTAGTCGAGACTCCTCCCAGGTGGCGAGACATCAGGTGCGGAGTTGTCCAGACATGTTAAATGTATTGGGCCTTGTCAAAGTGCCTTAGCTGACGTGTCTCTTTAGTTCCACCTGGAGTTGAGGTCAGGGACGGTGGCAGACTGGAGTGGTGGGTCCCATTTCTAAAAAGGGGACCTGATGGTGCTGTCCAAGCACCAGCCTTACACTGCATGTTGTCAAGATCAGACCAGACAACCGCAAAGGAGACTGGCTTACTGTTGTACCCTTGTTGGCAGAAAAAAATCCACCTCACAGAAGAATGGGACTAGCTCTTCACTCTTGTGGGTATCCTGCAGGGTTCATTTGAGTATGCTCGTCCTGTCGACTCACGCTTTGTGGACTAGTAGAAGACATATGACTGCATCCCACAGGGTGTCCTGCGGGGGGTGCGGTGGGTATTAGGTCACGGAGGTGTTATTTCCAGCCATTCGCTCTGTGCAGAGGTTGTTTGAGCGGCGTCTGCGTTCCTCACAACGTCAAGCATGTTTCAGGTGGCCGCTGGGTTCCACCAGGGCTGCCCTTTATCACTTATTATGGATGTGATCTTACAGACAAGATTTCTTGGCACAGTTGGGGGTAGGACAGTGCCTGGTACTCGCACGTCAGGGGAGTTTATCTGCTTTTCCTGGACAATGTTTTCCTTTTTGACCTCAAGCAGGAGGATGGGGAGGTACCCGGCCAAGTGTCAGGCGGTCAGCTCAAGCGTCAGCACCTCCAAAGAACTGTCCCTGGTTGTTCTCCGCAAAACCAGTTTATGGTGCCATCTGACTTGGAGGTGAAGCACTGCTTCAAGAAAAACTGTTGAAGTATCTTCAGGCCTTGTCCCAGAGTGAGGGTAGGACGATACAAGCCGGACGGGCTGATCAGTGCAGCATCTGCTGTCACTGTATCCTCCTGTTGTGATGAAGAAGCATGTGAACCACAAATAACATTATCCCGTTTTTGTTTCGACCCTCACTTATGGTGAGGGGATCTCAGATACAAGTGGCTGATATTAGTTTCCCTCTTTGTGCCATGAAAATACGATGAGAAGCACGGAGTAGACCCACTGCTCTTTCGCATCAAGGGAGTCAATTCAGGTGGTTCAGGCAGCTAGTAAGGATGTTCAGGGCATGCTCACCAGGCATGAGGCCCAATGGTAGACCCGTGACATACAATGCAGTACATTCAGTATTTCCTGTAGACACCTTTCAAGAGAGAGAAAGTTCATTGCTGGGGAAAGACGACGCCTGGCTGGCCAGTCTACACCCACTGCAACCAAGGCCCGGATAAATGATGATGATCAATGATATTGCACAAACTCGTACCAGAGCGAGTATGGCTTGGCAGTGGGCTTAAAGAATTATCAGTCTCCAGACAGACATTTGATAAACAGAACAATTCATGGCTGGTGGATACATCCCGTGGTGCACAAGAACTAACGGAACACGTAAATAACAATAACCAAGTTGTGTGGGACTTCATCAGGGAGCAGCTCTGAGCCACTTCTTGTTTGCAGTGGTGATGGACAGGCTGACAGATGAGGTTAGTCAGGAATCTCCATGGACCATGGTGTTTGCAGATGACATTGTGATCTGTAGTGAGAGTAGGGAACAGGTGGAGGAACATCTAGAGAGGTAGAGGTATGACCTGGAAAGGACAGGAATGAAGACAGAATATATGTGTGTGAATGGGAGGAGCTCGGGTGGAACACTGAGGCTACAGGGAGAGGAGATCAAGAAGGTGGAAGATTTCAAGTACTGAGGGTCAACAGTCCAGAGCAACGGAGAGTGTGGAGAAGAAGTGAAGAAACGGGTTCCAGCTGGTTGGAATAGTTGGAGAAAAGTGTCAGGGGTTCTATGAGATCGAAGAAGATCAGCCAGAAAGAAAGGAAAGGTGGAGGAGACAGTGGTGAGAGCAGAGATGATGGATGGTTTGGAGAAAAGACAGGAGGCAGAGCTGGAGGTGGCAGACATGAAGATGTGGAGGTTCTCTGTGGGAGTGACCAGGATGGAGAGGATCAGGAATGACCAGAGAGAAGATGTATGGAGGTAGTGAGAGAGGACATGGAGAGAGGAGGATCCAGAGAACAGGCTGAGCTGGAGGAGGTGGATTGGCTGTGGAAACCCTGAAGGGAAAAGTCCACAGGAAAAGAAGAAGAAGAAGTTGTACAACTATTTAGATGCTTATGTTTGCTAATATTCAGGTTTTATCATTTACAGAACAATTCTGTCTGTTCATGTTTGTGTTGACAGGATGGTTCTGGTATCGTGTAAATAACATCCAGGGGCAGCTAGAAAATTGTTTTCGCCTCTGACCCGTAGAACTTCAGGAGCTGCGGAGGAGGCAGATTCAATTAGGCTGCGGTGAATCCAGTTATGCTAATTGATTGTGTTATGTAATGACGTCTGGACGACGGCGGTTTCACTTTAATATAACTTTAATAAGGCTCACCGAGAACACATGCAGTACATATGCATTACGCTGAATTAGCACACGCTTAATTGGTCATTATCTTGTACTTCACCGACGGTTGACTGAACTCAAAACATCACCGCTTCCTCCAGGAAACGCTGTCTGTGACACGGTGGACATCTTCATCGTTGAGCCAAAATAGTTTTGCAAATCAAGAAAACGCCCGGACTTATTGACAACGACGTCTTCCTTTGCGAAGTCCCCGCCGTTTCCCATCAAGATGCCTTTTGTTTCTCCGCAGGGTTCAAGCTGAGAAATAGGAGGATCGTCAACGAGCCCACCGGCGGGACGGGGAACTGCCCCCACCTGGTGGAAGCCATCCCCTGCGAAGACCCCGTCTGCTTTGAGTGGCTGGTGGTCAGACTGGATGAGTGCATCCCCGACAACGACAGGGAATGCGGACCTGGAACTCAGATCCCTCAAGTCCAGTGCATCAACAGTGAAGGTGACTCACTGCCACGGCACCCTTTTCTGCGGTTAACCCCTTTTTGAGAGCAACATACAGCGGCCTGCTTTTAAAAAAAAAAAAAAATGTTTTAGGGTTGCAAAACCCCTCACGACACACTTTAGACACTTTTCTTAGACAGGCATGAACATTGTCTCACATTTCTCTCTTGTTTAAACACTCTCAAAGTTCAAACCTTCCTAGAAAAAGAAGTCCAATATTATTGAATGAAACCAAAGACCGAAATCTGTTTTCAGGCCCAAACATTTGATTGAAAAATAAAAATAGGAATGTTTTCCACTGTCAGCAGAAGTTTCATAAAGCTTTTTAGCTTTTGTGCGGATGATGTTGGTATCCAGCGTCATGTTGTTTTTCCTGCAGTCACTGATCCTCAAAGCTAAAGCAGACTCCATCTCTCTCCATCTCCGTCTTGTTGCCGACACTTACAACCCTTTTTGCATCCTTGTTGAAACTTCTTGCTGCTGTCGTCCTTATGTTGTTTTCCTCCTCCTTTATGGAACCAACTGTAGATTCATTCCTTCCATCATGGAATAACTTCTACCTTCCTTTAGCATGTCCACAAGTCCAACTGTTTGTGCGATGTTAGCATCTTTCTCTGCCTTTGTGGGTGCAGAAGGTTTCGTGGACATTGTGGGTTTTGTCAGG
>CAAKHD010012043.1:0-15785 GCA_901007705.1 Fistularia tabacaria
CCCCCATCCCTCCACCCCTCACCCCCCCACACCCCCCCCCCCTCTCCCCCCTCCACCATCATCCATCCATCCATCTTTCCATCTATCCATCTATCCATCATCCATCCATCCATCCATCATCCATCATCCATCATCCATCATCTATCCATCTCTCTATCCATCCATCATCCATCCATCCATCTATCCATCCATCCATCATCCATCCATCCATCTATCCATCATCCATCTATACATCATCCATCTATCCATCTATACATCTATCCATCATCCATCCATCCATCTTTCCATCTATCCATCGTCCGTCCATCCATCCATCATCCATCCATCCATCCATCATCCATCCATCCATCAATCCATCCATCCATCCATCCATCCATCCATCCATCCATCCATCCATCCATCTATCCATCATCCATCTATACATCATCCATCTATCCATCTATACATCTATCCATCATCCATCCATCCATCTATCCATCATCCATCTCTACATCATCCATCTATCCATCATCCATCCATCCATCACCCATCTATCCATCATCCATCCATCCATCCATCTATCCATCATCCATCTATCCATCTATCCATCCATCCATTATCCATCATCCATCCATCATCCATCATCCATCATCCATCCATCTATCCATCTATCCATCATCCATCCATCCATCTATCCATCCATCCATCCATCCATCCATCCATCCATCTATCCATCATTCATCTATCCATCATTCATCTATCCATCCATTCATCATCCATCCATCTATCTACCCATCTATTGATCAGTATTGATGAATTTGTAGATGGGACCTGATTGGTCGTCCTTGTACAAAGTGTACCATCCTTGCAGTACAGATACTCTCTTTGTACTCCATATACCATCCTTGCAGTACAGATACTCTCTTTGTACTCCATATACCATCCTTGCAGTACAGATACTCTCTTTGTACTCCATATACCATCCTTGCAGTACAGATACTCTCTTAGTACTGCATGTACTATCCTTGCAGTACAGGTACGCTTCTAGTACTACATGTACCATCCTTGCAGTACAGGTACTCTCTTAGTACTACATATACCATCCTTGGAGTACAGGTACTCTCTTAGTACTACATGGACCATCCTTGCAGTACAGGTACTCTCTTAGTACTGCATGTACCATCCTTACAGTACAGGTATTCTCTTAGTACTGCATGGACTATCCTTGCAGTACAGGTATTCTCCTGGTACTACATGTACTATCCTTGCAGTACGGGTACTCTCCTGGTACTGCATCTACTATCCTAGCAGTACGGGTACTCTCTTAGTACTGCATGTACTATCCTTGTACTTCTTACACGGTCAGGGTTCCCAGCTTGAGTCTGACGTCTGACCGGGTTCTGTGTATGAGGTTCTCCATGTTCTCCTGCCTGGGTTCTCTCCAGGCTCTCTGGGTTCCTCCAAGAGTCCAAATGAGACAGTTGACTTTTGATTGACAGCTGACCCATCTGGGATTAAGCCCCGCCCCCCGCCCTGTTGTAACCGGATTTCACCCCCCCCACCCCATGTGTAGGATTAGCTGTATACACAATGAATGTATAAGCTACGACAGTTCCAGACTGCTTTCTCCATCGATGACCATGAGGTCGCCGCCCACGCACCGCCGGCGTGCCGTCAGAACTCATTCCCCTTTTTTAATCCCGACTGAGGATACGAGCGAGACGCGTTCAATTCCGATCATTAACGGATCCCGTTTGATCCCGAACGCTCTGATTAACCGCGACATATGAGAGCCACCGCTGTCAAGCCGATTAAAGGGGGGGGGGGGCGTTTATTGACCGTGGATCCATATTTATGTAACCAGCGAGGAGTGGCTGACATCCTGCCGCTGAAATGATGCTACGTTACTGCTAGCCATCTGTGTCTCCGAGCGACAAGACCACCAGCATCCCAATGGCAATGGTATGCTTGGACAGATATGCTCGGAGTTGTCCCGAGCATGCATTCTGTGAGTATTCCTACAGGGTGTCCAGGGTAGTTTGTTTTTCAGCAAGTCAACTACCTGCTCGCGACACCAAGTCTTGCTTTCCGTCTGTGTCCTTTCTTGCTCTCTCTACTTCTACCCCACCCTGTCGAGGCAGAAGGCCTCCCGCACTGAGCTGGGATCTGCCCGAGGTTCCCGCACTGTTCAAGGGGCAGCTGCTCCTGGTTTCTGGAGATCATCTTCAAGAGCGTGGTCCAGACCTGCTCCACACGGGAAGTGTCATGAGATACTTGCCTTGAGCACTCGAGGCTCGGGGTGCCGTCTTTGCAGGTGATTGGTTGCAAGGCGCGGAGCCGCTTGGACTCCCGGGGTCCCCGGAGGGAAGGCGAGGGGATCTGAATTTGTTTGTCTGCTGCAGATGCTCGTGTAGGGGGCTGATTGACGGCGTTGGCATGTCGTGGTGCGTTCACTGTTCGTGGTTGTCGGTTTGTATTTCATGCTTCCCCCTCTTCCTTGGTGCTGAAGCGCAGACGCCTGTTCTGCGCCGGCGAGGACTGAAGCTAACCGCTAACGAGTGTTTCCTCAACTTTATTGAGAGGGTTATCGAGCACTTGCCCAGCCTCTGCATCTACAGGCAGCGTTGCCACGGCAACGGCTCCCGCCTGTCACCGCCACATGCCCGAGCAGACCATAATAGACCGGCGAACCCACTCACAGCCAACGCAGTGGTGCCATGGCAACGATGTGAAGGCGTAGCCCGGTGAACGTTGTCGGGTCACAAGCGCCGCTGCGGTCTCCTCCTCCGTCCAGCTTTATTTTGAAAAAACTAAAACCAGTTCTCTGCTGTCCATTTCCCTTTTTCCCTGAAGTTCTTCCCTTTCACCAGAGCGGTGGTTCTTCAGCCCGGGTTGGATGAGTCAGTCTCAGGGGTTCAGCGCAGGTCAAGACACACACCGGTAAAACATATCCAGTGGGCTCTAAAACTGCGGATTTTTATACCAATATTGAGGAGTTGTGCTGCTTTTCTGTTCCACTTCCCACTTCTTTACATGCAGGTATTTTTTAAAATCGGGATACAAAGAGCTGAGAAGGTCCATCTGGCAGGAGAAGCTCAGCCTTGCAGAACTCAGGTTCCCAAAGGAACCTTAAGAACCCTGAATGAGGTCTCAGCTGATGTCACTATCTGCCCGGTGTTTCCGCAGAGAGCCACGGCCGGACTGCGGAGGACAACAGCCGAGCTGACGGACGGTAACCACGACGACGGTAGCTCCGGCAACAACGACAACAGCCCAGCGGACGGCCCGCCCACTCCTCCACAGCCAGAGGCTCCTGTAACCATGGAGATCAGTGCGTCACAGCCGCACACGGACCCGGACAGGGAGAACTCCTTTGGTTGCCTCGGCCAGGAGGAAGATGAACACTGTTACCCAGAAGCCCCTAATGCTCATCTCTCCATCAGAGAAGAAGAGGAGAAAAAAGAGGCGGGGAAAACAGACGGTGACGAGTGCGACTACCTGGTATTTGAGATAGGACTGAAGAAAGACGAAGAGGAGGGTGAAGATACACTGAGGTGGCAAGAGGATGGAGGCAGGGAGGAAGAAGAGGGGGAGTTTGGTGGGGAAGAGGTAGCAGAATCAGAGGCAAGAAGCAGAAGAGGAGAAACAGCAGAAGAGGACGGACGGGCTGGATTTTCCGAGGACGATGTCCCATCAGGTGCCGGGTCTTCGTCATTAGACGCTGATGCATCGCTTCCCCCAGAGGACCAAGGAGCAACAGGTCATGACCTCGGTGCACGGGATGACCTCAGCGACGGTCACCTGAGCGACTGCCTCCAAGCTGAGCTAGCCGTCGTCTACTCCGACAGCGACGCCGGCGAGGACCAATGGACTGGCTTTGCACAGTGTGATGTCATCAGTCAAGAGGAAACCGGCGTCAGGAATCATGATGACAGTGGTGATGCGAGGGGCCAGGAGGAAGAGGAGGAGGGGAACAGGAGCGAGGGGGTGGCGCAAGCGGAGTCGGGAATAATGGAGCAGAGAGAGGAGGAAGTGGAGATGGGGAAGATGGGCCGGGATGCCGAAGAGGAGCAGCTAAAGTCGAGCCAAGAGCTTTTCCTCAGGTCGCCTTCGGTCAGCTCCACTGCCAGCTCCACCGACCCTGACAGGAGGGTGAGTCTGCACCTTGTTTCTCCTTTGGGCTCCCAACAAGGGCCTCTGTTGACTCCATGAACTCCGGTCCAATTTAAAGTCCACCAAGTGCAGCTGTCTTTACTGTGGGTCTTTTTGAACCCCTGGTAGTTTGTTGTTCTTGGGAACATCAGTCCGGGAGAGTTCCCTTCTGTTGCGGTTCTAGAACATCGTCACTGACGCTGATCCCATCCGACCCTGTAGGTTCCCGGTGACTTCTGCGTGCTGCAGGACTCTCGGAGTGAGAACGTCTCCTCTGAGCATGTTGACTTCATGGTGGCGCGCCAGCAGTGGAAGAAGATGGAGGAGCAGGCCAAGGGGCGGCCCATCCCTACGCCGGGGCTTCGGACTCAGGGGAGCTTCCAGGGTACCCACATATCGCTGTACCCGCCCACTCGCAGCCCCCGACTCAAGCACAGGTAGTTGGGAAATTGTTGGGAAACCCTTCGCACATTCAAGCGGCAGGTAGCAGTTAGCACTGTTTGTTTTAAAATAAAAGGCTGATGGAATTGGATCAAATCATATTTGGAGCTAGCTCGGGTCAGTATCTCTGGAGCCCGACAAAACCCCCCACTAGTGGACCGGAGGGAACTAACCTGTTACTTTACCAAACGTGTCTCTCCATTAGCAAATCATGCAAGCAGGAGACTCTATGAAGTAACTCTGGTGTTTCTAAAGCTGAAGCTAACCTTAACTTTAGCTGGGTTCACTTTCGTCGTGTTCAAAGGGAAATCCGACCCCCGGGGCCCCGGGAACCCCCTCTGTCCTCCACCTTGTCCCCTAGCTCCGAGGACTCGGGCCTGGACGACTCGTCGTACCGCAGCCCGCCGGAGGAGCCGGAGAGCGCGGTGGAGAGGGAGATCCGGCTGACTCTGGAGAGAGAGGAGCAGCACCGCAGAGAGAGCGGGATGATCGCCCAGGGCCTCTCCATACCCAGGTAACAACAGTTTGGGTCATTGTCCTGGAAACCCTGCGATTGGCCAAAGGTGCAGATCAGGTGGTAGCAGAAAAATGACTCAGTTCCAGGAGTTTTGATTCAAGGTTTGATGTCTCACATGTTGGTACTGCACTCCGAAAAGATACCAAGTAACTCCTTGCTTAAGTCCAGTCTGGTCTGCACTCAACCTTGACCCCGAAGGGCTTCATCAGCTAAATGCTAAATCCGGCTACTGTTTTGGTGATGCAGACACAGTTAACTCAACAGACGGCCAGTGGCAGGTAAGCAACATGCGGGACCAGAACCAAGCCGATATAAATCTTTTGGGAATTTCACAAAACTTGTCGAGTCGGTAAGCTGTCTAAGTTCAGTGCCAGTTGTCGTCGGCGGCTGTTTCTTGTTTGTCACTGGGCAGCCCTTGTCTTAAACCTGCCCAGGACCAGAGCTGCAGCCTGAAATGAGACTCGGATCTTGATATCGGCCTGAACTACGGGCTAGAATAGAGCTAGTCGCTCTGGAGGCTGCTCTCAGCAAACAGTGCTATTTTCGGTAGCCTGAGCCAAAGACAGAAACTCTTGAAGTCTTGGAGTTGGAGAAGGTGCGTCAGTTCTGACTTCTATTCCTGCTCTTCAGACCGTGCTCCCTGCAGACCGGACGATCTCCTCCCAGGCCTCCAGCCTGTCGCACCCCAACCCTCTCCATCTCCCCTTCCCCCTCCTGCTCCTCTTCTCTTCCCCGATCCCTTTACCACGAAATGACGGCCAACAACGTGATCATCCTGGAGCCCGACTCCTCCTCCTCCTGCGGCGCTAAAAGCCGCCTCCTGGCCACCGCCATCGGCGGCCTCTCCGACTGGCCGGCGAGCCTCGACACCGTGCCCTCCGACAACGTCATCGTTGTGGAGACCTCCAACCTGATCATTCGCAGCGCCTCCGAGTTCTGCCTGAACTCGGCGCCGGCGTCGGCGGAGACGCAGGAGAGCACCTTCACCTCCAATCCCTTTTTCAAGTTGCGCTCGCTCAGCAGTCAATCGCTGGTGGAGCAGGAGATCCGCATGGTGAGGCAGAGGGAGGATGAGTGGAGGAAGCAGAGGGAGCAAACGTGGAGGAGGAGAAGGAGAGACGAGGAGTTCAGGAAGGGGAAAGAGCGCTACGACACAGTGCTGGTGTCGCCCGGCCTGAGCGACAGCATCAGCTTCGGTGGTACGTAGACTGTCATCGTATTTCGTCTGAATATTTTGAAAAGAAGCGACGGGACTCGGACGTCTGGTCACCCGCTCGGAGGCTTCATCCCCAGAGAACTGTATGCTCAGGTCCACTTTTGACAACAAGACCGCAAAAGGGTAAAACGTACCTGCAGAGAGAGTACGGTCCGTTTTGTACCATGACGGGACGTCTCCTGGTGTCATTCACATTCCGAGTTATCCGTAGGTGATCCAGAGCCTCCTCGAACGGGAGGCCTTCCTTATGATCTGAACAAAAACATCCCAAGCTAATAGCTAACTTCCATGCTAATCTCCTGCACATTGACACATTGTCCATAAAATATCCATAAAGTCCCCCCCGCTCTGTCTTAATGTGGCCATCGCCTGGTCAGGAGGGCAAGAAAGATGGCGGCAATGTGATTGACACGGGGAGGCAACCAATCTAAACATTCTGACTGGGTCTGCGGTGGGAAACCTCGACAAGGAAACAAACCGCTAACCACTGGAATCGATGTGTTCTATATGTGGGAAAATTTTACCCAGATGGCCGTCTTAAGAGCTCATTTATGCTCCGCCTTCATTTCCTGCGTGCCTGATGGTTCTGGTGTTCAGGAACCCTCACACGTCGCCCCGGTGTTTTTTCGATGCTAATGCCGCCCTGCTAACATCTGGAACCATCTTGCTCTTGTCGGCGTTTCAGTGCCAGATGTTCCGGACAGATGCGTCTCCTCGCCGTCCTCCCCCTCCAGGATGCGCAAAATGGAACGATCCAGTTTGTCCTGCGATCACAAGGTGGGCTAACAGTGTCACAAAACAAAACAGCATTCCACGTTTGAACGCGACTCTTGAACGCATCTCACACCATCGCGAACAGTCACTCTTCCTCCTCTGTCGTTTATTGATTTATTCCTCTTTTTCTTCTCCTTCCATCAATTCACTCGGTCCATTTATCGATCGTGAACCTTCTGACCGCGGCCATCAGTGAGGCCGACTCCTTCACGATGGCGGCCATATTGATTTCGACCATGTCTCCATCTTCCATCCGTCCGTCCGTTCTTCCCCATCCTTCCATCCATCCATCTTTCTGGGTTCCAGTGGTTGAGCTGAATCTCCCCTCCCCCCCGCAGTTCCCCGCCTCCCTCTCCTCTGTTCCGCGCCGACAGAACGCCATGGCCCAGTGGTGGGAGGCCTCCCTGCAAGCCAATCAGAAGAAAGAGTGACGCCGGAGGCCCCGCCCCCTCAGTGCGGCGCCGCTCAAAAGCCAAAATGAAAAGCCCCTTCGCCTCGTCTTCTGCCTCCGCCCCGGGAGTAGCCCTTCAACTGGGCAATAACGTCGCTACATGCTACATGCTACATGACGGGAGTTTGCGTCGGACCTTCTGGCTCCTCTCGAGGTCCCAATTCCAGATGGTTCTGTGGAAAAAACCCTCCCCGCGCGTGATCCGCCCGTGGCTGAAGAACCTGCCGTGATGCTGGCAGGAGGTCCGAGACCAGTCAAGCCCCTGAACCCGAGAGGAGGTCCAGGCAGTACCTTCACACATTCCTGCATCTGCTTCCTGGAGATGTCCATATGTATCTTCGCCGCTTGTATCGACGCACCTTCTCCCCAGTCACGCTCAAACACCATTGGGTGTCGGGTTCAATTACGCCGCGCGCCTGCTGGTCACCCTTAATCACCCGCTAACAAGTTAGAAATTAGAGAGCAGGTCAAAGACGGCGGCCGGTAAACGACCATGAACTACATGTGAGAAGGAAGATACAAACCCGGGCCTCCTCTTTTAAGCGCTCGCTAGTTTCCGGCTGTTTTTCCTTTTTCTCTCCGCACTCGTTTTTTATTTATCCAGGTGGTTTTGTTTAGATGATATCTGGTGTTTCAGTGTTTTAGCGGCTAGTTTTCTTCTCCAGGGCGACTTCCTGCTCCTGCGAAAGGTACTGACATAGCAATCACAACTTTATCACTGTAAGTTTATTAGCTTAGCTAAGTTGCTTAATAGCTTTCTCACAGATTCTAAGCTAACGTGCTAAGTTGGTTGCCACCTCCCCCGGCCCCGCCAAAATCCCCGCCGCCATTTTCAAACAAACAGATAAAACACGGCGTCTGAAGGAGAATATTTTTTTATAAATGTGTAATGAACGTAGCGCTAATGCTAATGAGCTAAAGCTAATAAGTCCCCGGGAACGGAAGATTTTTAAATATTTGCAAATAAGAACAAAAGTTATATATTGAGGTACGTTTATATACTCGTGAATGGATGAATTTGGGGTTAAGGTTTGATGACTGATCTGCGCTGCTCCTCCCAGAGTCCGGCGATCCCTCGCTCTGGTTTCTGCTTTGTTTAGTTTGCCGTTCTATGACCCGTAGATTCATCCCTTCCTCGTCGGACTCCTCCTCTTCCTCGTCTTCTTCTTCTTCTACTTCTTGGATTTGTTTTTCTTTCCCGTCTTTTCCGGCTTCGAACACAAAGACCTGCTGCTGAAACCTTCAATAAAGCCCACAGCTCTTCTTCCTCTCTTGTGTCTTCTTTGGTTTTCCATCAGCGAGTGAAATATGGGGGTTCCGTCACGTCGTAGTACTGGGAGTACGTATTAGTCCTGGGTGCACTGGTAGTACTGAGGTTCTACTACAAATATAGACCTATACTCATGTATAAATACACATCCTTAATTATCTACGAAGACAGTAATGCTGTAGGGATAAACAGCAGGTCATTGGGTTCTGGGTTCTAGACTACGCTGGGTTCTCTCCATGTTCTCACTGAGGGTTCTCCACCTTCTCTTTATGGGTTCTCCATGTTCCCTTGTCAGGGTTCTCTCTACGTGGACTCTCCCATGTTGGTGCCTGGGCTCTCTCGAGGTTCCCCTACCTGTGAGGTTTGCAACCTCACCCGAGCAGGTACTAAAGAAGTACCTGTTACCAGACACTAACAAGTACCGGGTACCAGGCACTAAAAAAATATCTGGTACACTTTAGTAGCAGGTATGAGAGAAGTAAGGGATACCAGGCACTACAGAACAACTGAATACCAGGTACGAAAGTTGGACCTGGTACCCTTTAGTTTGCAGGTACTAGGGAAATACAAGGTACCAGGTACTATGGAAGTATAGGGTACCAGGTACTAAAGAAGTACCTGTTACAATGCACTACAGAAGTACTGGGTACCAGGTACTAAAGAAGTACATGGTACGCTTTTAGTAGCATGAGAAGTAAGGGATACCCAGGCACTACAGAACAACAGAGTACTGGGTACTAAAGTAGTACCTGATACTCTTTAGTTGAAAGTACTCGAGAAGTACCAGGTACTCTAGAAGTACAGGGTACTTGGTACTAAAGAAGTACCTGGTGCTAAAGAAGTACCTGTTACCAGGCACGACAGAAGTACAGGATACCAGGCACTAAAGATGTATCTGGTACCAGGCACTACAGAAGTACCGGGTACCGGGTACTAAAGAACTACCTGTTACACTTTAGTTGCAGGTATTAGAGAAGTAAGGGATGCCATGAACCACAGAACATCAGAATTCCGGATACTAAAGTAGTACCTGGCACCCTTTACTAGTAGGTACGAGAGAAGTAGCAGGTAACAGGTTCTATGGAATTCAGGGTACTGGATACTAAAGAAGTACCTCTTAGCAGGCACTACAGAGGTACCGGGTACCACGTACTAAAGAAGTACCTGTTGCCAGGCACTACAGAAGTATCGGGTACCAGGTACGGAAGAAGTAACTGGTACGTTTTAGTAGCAGGTATGAGAGAAGTAGGGGATACCTGGCACCACAGAACATGAGAGTACCTAACAGAGTATTGGGCACTAAAGTAGTACCTGGTACCCCTTAGTAGAAGGTACTAGAGAAGTACCACAGACCAGTTACTATGGAAGTAGAGTACTAGGTACTAAGGAAGTATGTGATACCAGGCACGACAGAAGTACCGGATACCAGGTAATAAAGAAGTACTTGATAGCAGGCCCTACAGAAGTACATGGTACCAGACACTAAAGAAGTATCTGGTACCAGGCACAACAGAAGTACTGGATACCGGGTACAAAAGAAGTACCTGGTATGCTTTAGTAGCAGATATGATAGAATTAAGGGATACCAGACAAGACTGAACTGCAGTAGTACCCAGTACCCTCTAGTAGCAGAAGAAGTACCAGGTACCGGGTACTATGGATATAAAGGGTACCAGGTACAAAAGAAGTATGCGGTACCTTTTAGTAGCAGGTACAAGAGAATAACTTGTTACCAAGCACTATGGAAGTACAGGGTACTAGCAACTAAAGAAGTGCTGGTTACCAGGTATTAAAGAAGTACTGGGTACCAAGTAGTTCAGGTACTACAAGAGTAAACCGGTAAAGAGTACTATCCCTGATTGGGATAGTACTTGGTACTTCTATCTATCTAGTTTGGACTTTATTCAGAGGAAAGGGGCGTGTTTACTGGGCAGGGGGCGTGGCCAGTGGGCAGAGGTGCGTGGTCATTGGGCGGAGGGGCGTGATCTTCATGGGAATTAAAAGCTTGTCTGTTTGTTGCCTTGGCGACTACCTGGAGGTCACAGAGGACATCACGCCTTCCAGAAGGTTCACCTGAAAGGACAGCGAGGCGGGTCAGAGTGAAGGAGACCAGCCGGACCTTCTTCTCTTCAGGTGTGAAGGTGCACCTGGTCGGCTCCGCCCCCGTCCAGGTTCTTCAGCAGGAAGACGTCCACCCGTCCGTCGCCGTGTCCCGCCAGCACGCAGTCCGACCGCTGGCCGAAGATCAGGGAGGTCATCTTCACCCCAGGGGGCGCCGGCTGCACCACCACTGGGTCCAGGCTGGAGAAGACACACCTCAGCGTCACACACACACACACACAGTGGGTGGAGATGCGAGAAGGTTCCTCACATGCTGGTGCTCAGGTCCCAGATCTCCAGCTGCCGGTCGCGCACGGCGCCGAACACCGCCGCCCACCGCGGCGCCCAGCGGACGTCGTGCACGGCGGCGCCGTCCGAGGAGACGCCCAGGACGGGCGCGAGCTGGCCCCGCCTCCACAGCTGGATGGTCCAATCAGAAGAGCAGCTGAGGAACACCTCGGCATGGAGGGGGTTCCACCAGACGCCGTTCACCGGGCACTGCGAGGAGAAGCACACACACACACACACACATCTTCTGGCGTTTCTTCTCGCGTGAGGAGCTGCTCCACCAGCTGGAGGGTGGACAGATGTTTTAGCCCCCTCAGCACTTGAAGAACTTAAGCAGCGGCGAGAAGATCCATCGCAGCCCGTCGGAGAAGAACTGGAACGTCGGACAGACGTTTGGCTCGGCAGGTGACTCATCGCTTGGAAAGCGAAGATCTAATGGTGGTGAAACCATGAATGGACCTTCTGAACGTGAGTTCTCCTTTGCCTTGCATGTAGGGTTCCCTCCAGGTTCTCTTGCCTGGGTTCTCTACATGTTCTGCTATCTTGGTTCTCCACGTGTCTCCTATCTTGGTTCCCTTCTTCTATCTGGGTTCCTCTCAATGTTCTCCTATCTTGGTCTCCTCTTGGTTCTCCTGCCTGGGTTCTTTCCATGTTCTCCTATCTGGGTTCCTCTCCATGTTCTCCTATCTTGGTTCTCATCATGATCTCCTATCTTGGTTCTCTCAATGTTCTCCTGCCTGGGTTCCTCTCCTTGTTCTCCTATCTTTGTGCTCTCCATGTTCACACTGAGGTGTCTGTAGGTGTGGCTGAGAAGGAGAATCTGTGTGGACAAAGACTGGTCCAGCTTTCTGAGTGAAAGCCCTGAAGACCCATCCAGGTGGGACACTGCTGGTCCTCTGCTGGGATGTTCTTCTCGTCTGGACGGAGCCCTCACCGATCTCCTCGCTCCTCCTTTCTCCTGCATCACCTGATTCATTTCTCCACCCGGGCCAGATGTTTGAAGGAGGACTCACGAAGTGCTTGCGGTAGGTCTCCATGACCTGCTGCGTGTGGGAGCAGGAGCCCCTGTAGATCAGCCCTTCCCACGTCCCCGCCAGGAAGACGCTGGGGTCCTGGAGGAAGTGACATCATCAGAGACAGGAAGTGAATGAGTGAATGGATGAATGGATGAAGGTGGGCGTCGTACGGCGGGATGGAGGTCGAAGCACAGCGCCGCCGCCACCGCCGGCGGCAGGAGGCCGCCGTCCGGCTTCTTCCCCGGCTTGGTTCTTCCGGGTCTCCTGCTGCTGTGGAGCCTCCTCAGGTTCAGAAGGTCTGGAGCAGAAACATCAGAAACGTCCTCAGCTGCACCTCCTCCTGAATTCACCCTCTCACTCAGTGTGCAGGTGAGGACGGACCAATCGGATCACTGCGTTTAGCGAGGCTCTGAATTTGACGATGATAAATAACAATCTGGAAAGAGGTGGTACCTTCCATTCATTCATTCATTCATTCATTCATTCATTCTTCATCGAAACAGTTTCTCCTTCCGTCAGGGTCCATCACAGGCCACAGGTGGAGACATTCAAACATTCACTCATTCATTCAAATCATCGACATACAAACAACCAATCATTCACCCTCTCATTCACATGACATATCTGGACCTACAACCATTCACTCATTCATTCACACGTCTAGTAGACAACCATTCACTCATTCATTCACACGTCTAGTAGACAACCATTCACTCATTCACATGTCAGATATATTCATAGAACCATTCATTCATTCATTCATTCACATGTCAGATATATTCATAGAACCATTCATTCATTCATTCATTCACATATACAGACATACAAACATTCACTCATTCATTCACACATCACATAGACACACAAAACCATTCACCCTCTCATTCATACATCATCGAGACATACAACCATTCATTCACTCATTCATACGCATGTCTTATGGAGACATCCAACTATTCACCCTCTCATCCACATGTCATGTAGAGGCAGAGAATTCATTCATTCATTCATATGTCAAAAAAGACAACCATTCATTCACTTATTTGCATGTGCTTTAGAGACATACAACCATTCATTCATTCACATCATGGCAGACAAACAACATTCACCCTCTCATTCACGTGTCATGTCCAGATAGAGAATTCATCCACTCACTCATACATAATTTCAGTCATACAACCATTCATTCATTCATTCACATCATATAGAGACATAAAACCAACCATTCACCCTCTCATTCATATTACATATCTAGATGTTCTACCATTCATTCATTCATTCATTCATTCATTCACATCATATAGAGACATACAACCATTCATTCACCCTCTCATTCACATGTCATGTCGAGACAGAGAATTCATCCACTCACTCATACATAATTTTCAGTCATACAACCATTCACTCATTCATTCACATCATATAGAGACATAAAACCAACCATTCACCCTCTCATTCATATTACATATCTAGATGTACGACCATTCATTCATTCATTCACATCATATAGAGACATACAACCAACCATTCACCCTCTCATTCATATTACATATCTAGATGTACTACCATTCATTCATCCATTCATTCATTCACATCACATAGAGACATACAACCAACCATTCACCCTCTCATTCATATTACATATCTAGATGTACGACCATTCATTCATTCATTCATTCATTCATTCACATCACATAGAGACATACAACCAACCATTCACCCTCTCATTCATATTACATATCTAGATGTACGACCCATTCATTCATTCATTCATCCATTCATTCATTCACATCACATAGAGACATACAACCAACCATTCACCCTCTCATTCATATTACATGTCTAGATGTACGACCCATTCATTCATTCATTCATTCACATCATATAGAGACATACAACCAACCATTCACCCTCTCCTTCATATTACATATCTAGATGTACGACCATTCATTCATTCATTCATTCATTCATTCATTCATTCATTCATTCACATCATATAGAGACATACAACCAACCATTCACCCTCTCATTCATATTACATATCTAGATGTACGACCATTCATTCATTCATTCATTCATTCATTCATTCATTCACATCATATAGAGACATACAACCAACCATTCACCCTCTCATTCATATTACATATCTAGATGTACGACCATTCACTCATTCATTCACATCATCTGGAGACATACAACCATTCATTCATTCATTTGCATCATCTACAGACATACGACCAGCTACTCACCCTCTCGTTTCCACCTCATTTAGAAAAATACAACTGTTCATTCACTCACATGTCATTTCAGACATACAACCATTCACTCTTTCACCGCCACCGGCCCTGTGAGCAGGAAAGACAGATAATGAATGAATGAATGAATGAATGAATGAATGAATGAATGAATGAATGAATGCTTCTCCCTGAACCTGTGCACTCCAGGCCGCTGTTGCAGACGAACCACTTGCTCATTCTGCCGTCGTCGCTGACGGACAGCAGGGTCTCCACCTCCTCTTTCCCCGATCTGAGCTCCTGCCGGGTCCATCGGAGCTGCCACACCGGCCCCAGGGGCCTCCTGCCGCTCCCCCTGTGGACAGGAGAAGCTGAGATCTCCCGGCTCCGGGGGGCGGGTAAGAGCGACGCGCCGTCCGTCGGAGCCTCACCGGTTGCTGACCGCGTACGTCCCGCCGCTTTGCCCGTGCACGGCGTGGACGCCGATGCCGCCGTCCAGCGTCCCCACGGCGAGGTGGCCCGGGTTGACCGACGAGAAGTCCAGGGAGGTCACGGCGCTGTCCAAGGAGACGACGCGCTCCGGCCACTAGGGGGCGACACTCAAAAAAAAAAACGAACGGTGAGACCGGAGCTCCCGCCGGGAGGAGAATCCATCCGTCTCCAGGCGAGGAGTCACCTGGGTGTTTTTGAGGGACCAGCAGCAGACCAGACCTGGAGGTGGCCGGGGCGGGGAGGCCGGGCCGTAGCCCACGGCCAGGAGGTCCTGGAGGAACCCAAGCAAGGAGACGGTCAGCCTGGAGGAACCGGGTTCCGGATCCCTCTGCGCTCACGGACGGCCTTCGGAGAACTTCCTGCTCACCTCGCTAGTTCCTCTCATCGACGCTACTGATTGGGCTCCCAAGTAGAACCTACTCACAGCATCCATTGGGTTCTAAACATGATCCAGGAAGTCCAGGACCTCCGCCCAGGACTTCCCAGCATTGCCAGAGCCACTAGCACTAGGAGAAACCGAGCTAGCTGCTCTGTAGCGACGCGGCCCTGGGCAAATCTTTATCTGTGTGTGTGTGTGAGTGTGTTTTTGTGTGTGTGTGTGTGTGTGTGTGTGTGTGTGTGTATGTGAGTGTGTTTGTGTGTGAATGTGTGTGTGTGTGTGTCACTAGGTTCTGCTTGTTCCACGCCGTGGCGGTTAGCATTAGCATTAGTAGAAACGTGAGCAGGCTGCTGTGTAGCGACATGTCCCCAAGCAAATATTTACCTGTGTGTGTGTGTGTGTGTGTGTGGGGTGTATGTGTGTGTGTGTGTGTGTGTGTTTGTGAGTGTGTGTTAGTGTTTATATGTGTGTGTGGG
>CAAKHD010012046.1:22245-34344 GCA_901007705.1 Fistularia tabacaria
ACATACGCAGAGACGCACATATTCACCCACAGTGACACACACAGATACAGACACACACACACACACACACACACACACACACACACACACACACACACCGCTGGGTGACCTTCACTCCAGAGCACAGCAGCGCTGCAGAGCGACACACACACACACACACACACACACACACACACACACACACACACACACACACACACCGCCTCCCAGACGGTCTGACGAATGCAGGACCAGATGCTTTCGCCGACGACTTCTATTATTTATTATAATTAAAAAAAATATATTCAGAAGCGTTGTCACGGCGACGGCACGGCAAACACTTGTTCGTCTATCGACTCGCGGTCATTTTTTTGTTCGCCGTGATTTTCCAAAACGGGAATTGTTGTCTCTGGAAGTCTGAAGTGAAACGACCCTCCGGAGGTGGAAGCTCACCTGGGTAGGGAGATGGACAGGTTGCTGTACCAGCTGCTGCCCAGCAGGGGGAGCTCCACGCCGCCTCCTCCTCGCCGCGGCGGCGTGTCGTCCGAGCCGCTGCTCAGCCGCTCGCTGGACGGCGCCCGGGTGGCGTCCGAGTCCCCGGTGACGGTCAGGGCGGAGTCGGACAGGCCGGGCCTCTCGTGGTGAGCCAGCGGCGCGAAGCTGAGCTGGACGATCTGCCTGGCGGTCTGACAGGCCGCGGCGTGGATGGCCGGCGTGAAGGTGGGGAGGTCGAAGGTCAGGACGGTTTGGGTGTTGGAGGTCAGGAGCTCCTCGCTGTCCAGGCTGTTGTAGGACGTCCCTTTGGCCCGGTGCGACTCCATGATGCTTTCAAAATGGCGGCTGAAGGTGTCCTCGGCCGCGCAGCGGGGGCCCGACACCTGCAGGGGCGACTTGAGGGCCGGGTGGTGGTTGTCGAAGAAGGTCTCCGTCGGCCTGGACAGAAGAAGGGCTGCCGTCAGCAGGTCAGGCTGCGCCTCCTCTGCTCTCAGCTTATTTGATCCTCTCGTCTTAAACGAACGTCTCATCGATTCATGACTCTTCGACCAAACGATGTTCCGCGCAACCCCTCATCTGTCATGTCGCGTCACAAACCGAGGGTCCGTACGGCATCGCACCTTGACCTTTTTCTGTCATCCTTCCGGTTCATACGGCATTGAATCGTGCTCTATGGAATAATTCTGCAACCCATTGAAACATTTTATCACACATCATGTCATATCACCGTCTCATCTTGTACTATGTCACAGTCAAGTACGGTATGTTACAGGTGCAGTATGGTGCAGGGCAGGGTGGTGCGGTATAGTACGGCAGGGTACAGTCTCGCAGGGGCAAAGTATGGTGCGGTCCTGTATGGTGTGGTAAGGGACGGTATGGTATCCTATTGTACACTGCAGTATGGCATAGTATGGTAAAGTATGGCATAGCATGGTACGGTACAGTATTGTATGGTATGGTGTGGTATAGAATGGTAGAGTGCAGTATGGTGTGGTGTGGTATGGTTTAGTGCAGTATAGTAGGGTGTAGAAGAGTACATTATGGTATAGTACTGTACACTATGGTATGGTTTGTAAGATACACTATGGCTTGGTGTAGCATGCTATGGTACAGTACAGTCTGTACTGCATAGCACAGTATGGTATGGTATTGTACAGTATGGTATGGTGTAGTATAGTATGGTATAGTACAGCATGGTGTGGTACAGTATGGTGCAGTGTGGTGTGCTATGTAACAGTTCAGTATGGTAAAGTACTGGATGGTATGGTATAGTACAGTATGGTGTAGAACAATATGGTGTGGCTGGGTTCAGGATGGTATGGTGTAGTATAGTATGTACAGTGCAGTATGCTGTGGTACAGTATGGAATTATGTATGCTGTGGTACAGTCTGATTTAGTGCAGTATACTATGGTTGAGTATCGTATGGTGTAGTATAGTATAGCACAGTACAGTATGATATAGTCGTGAAGAGTATGGTACAGTACGGTATGGCTTTGTAAGGTACAGCATGGTATGTTTGGTGTGCTACGGTACAGTATGGCATAGTATGCTCGAGTGTGGTATGATGTCGTATAATATGGTATAATACAGTATGCTATGCAACAGTTCAGTATGGTACAGTACAGTTTGGTATGACATAGGAGAAGTACAGTATTGTATGGTGTGTTTTGGTTCAGTATGGTATGTATGGTATGGTATAGTACATAGCGGCGCGGTGTGGTATGGTTCAGTATGGTATAGCATGGTATGGTCTAGTACATAATGGTGTGGTATGTTTCAGTATAGTATCATATGGTATGGTCCAGTAAGGTATGGTATGGTCTAGTAATTAATGGTGTGGTATGTTTCAGTATAGTATAGTATGGTATGGTCTAGTAAGGTATGGTATGGTATTGTACATAGCGGTGCGGTGTGGTATGGTTCAGTATGGTATAGCATGGTATGGTCTAGTACATAATGGTGTGGTATGTTTCAGTATAGTATCATATGGTATGGTCCAGTAAGGTATGGTATGGTCTAGTAAGGTATGGTATGGTATTGTACATAGCGGTGCGGTGTGGTATGGTTCAGTATAGTAAAGTATGGTACAGTACAGTTTGGTGTGGTAGAGTATGGTGCAGTATGGCAGACTACAATGTGTTCATATTTTACAAAAGTGCATGTTTTCGTCCTCCCACCTCTTCAGCAGGTGCCCGAAGACCTCGGGCTCTTCCTGCGCTGCAAACTGCTGCTTCCTGTTGTCCCCTTGCATCCTCACACTGGCCCAGCTCACCATCTCCTCCTCTTCCTCCAAATCATCGTCCTCGTCGTCCTCGTCGTCCTCGTCGTCCTCCTCGCCTCTCCCCCTTCGCCCGTCCACTTCCCCCTCCGTCCTCCCGTAGCCCGGCCCCCCGAGCGGACTACTTCCTGTCCCGGAGTTCCCCTGGACGCTGCGGTTGCTCCCGAACGCCGAGTCGTCGTCGTCGTGCTCGGCCAGCAGCACCTCGTCGATGTCGGTCTCGCGGTAGCAACGCAGCGGCACGGCGTCCAGGTCCGTCTCCGAGTACTTCAGAGTGCGGCCGATGATGCCCGTCCTGGGCGATGTCCCGGCGGCGGCGGGCGGCGGCGTCACAAGCTCCACCTCCACGTGCTGCACCTCGTGGTTGGCGGAGGGCAGGGGCAGCGAGGACGGTGGAGTCGGGGTGGGGGACTCGCTGGAGTTGCCGCTGGGGGGCGCCGTGGAGGCTTCCAGGGAATCTAATCAAAAATGTCATCAAAATATCAAAAATATCATTGGGCGGATACTTCAAAAAGGACAAGAGACACTCACTCTTTCCTCCGGTGGTGGCGCCCTCCCCGGCAGGGGTCCCGAACAGGAACTCCCACTTGGCACGAGCGATACGCTGACAGTGGAGGGAGGGGACCGGGGCCGTACAGTTGCTGTCCGTCTGCAAGACACAGCAGGAGAAGGACCAATCAGCTGTTTGGTTCGGAGGTCCTTCGGTTTGTTCGCTGGAGGTTCGAAGAGGAGCGACCAATCGGCGTCAAGCGACAGGTCCGGGCGGCACCTGGATCCCTGAGGTCGCCGCTCCGGTCTCGTTGCTCTGGCGACTGGACTGACTGGACTCCGGCGACACGCAGTCCCGCTCCCCCAGGCTGCCCGTCACGCCGCTGGAGCTACGAGACGACGCCCCTCCCTGGGCGCCGTCCGGCTCCGGATGATCCCCCGGCCCGGGGCGGTGCTCCGCCCCCCGACCGCGCCCTTCCTCATCGCAGCCCTCGTCCTCGGAGTCCAGAACCACCGGCCCCAGGAGCAGGATCTCCCTCCTCCGCTGCTCGGCTCGTTTCTGCTGCGCATCTGAGCTGAGCGCCGCCTGCCGGCCGAGCGGAACGCCGGCGTCGGACCCGAGGACGAGCCCCCGCCCGGATGTCCGATCCACCATCGTCTCCTCTGCCCTCTGGCTGGGGAAGTGCCTCCGAGGGAGTTCGGCGCAGTCTGACGCGGGCGACCAGGCGTATTGTGGCGGCTGGCGGCGGTGAAGCGTCGGGGTGTCCGGCGCCCGGAGCTCGGCCTGGAGCAGCCTGGGGTCCCTGACGGGGGAGCCCAGCTCGCCGGGAGGGGGAGCGGGGCGTCGGAGGCGCGAAGGAAGGCCGGGGGAGCCATGGAAGCTCGCTGGACGGGACTCCTGACCGGAGGACCGGGTTTCACGCTGGTGAGGATCTGTGCTGTCGGCCGCCGGCGTGTTCAACGGGATGTTCATCTTGATGTTGAACGGTTGTGCGTTCTCGCCGGGCGGCGAGGGCCTCCTGGCGTCGGTGAAAACCGAGGAGACTTTGGCGGCCTCGTCCGCCACCCGACGGGCCACCCGGGGGCTCCGGGCCGGCGAGGAGAGCCGACTGTCGCTGAGCTGGTTCAGGCCCTCGGTGAGGCGATCGCTAAGACGGAGGGCCGAGGCTGCCGTGGCGTCTTTCGGCCCCGAATGGGAGGATAGCTGGTCGGACGCCGGGCTCCGGGGCAGCGAGCACGGACCCGTCCTCTGACGCTGCACCGGCGACCCGGCCCAGGACTGACATCGAAGGCTCCGGCCGCAACGCCACGACGAAGCGCTCTCCAGGGCGTGGGCCAGTTTGATCCGCAGCAGAGGGGAGCCGAACTCCTCCACCGCCCGCTGGGTCGCCGCCCGCCCGACGGGATCCAGAAGCGGCTGCCGGGGCCCGAGGGAGGGGGTCTGCTGGTGGTTCCCCGGAGAACCCGGGGCGGGGAACGTCAGCTTGGGGCTGGAGGCGCAAGAGGAGGCGGGGCTACCGAACCAAACCGGGTCGCTGAATCTCTTGCGGGCGTGCGAGGGGTCGCAGCCGTCCAGCGTCTTCACGTTGGACTTCTCGATGTAGCTGAACGTCACCACCGACCTCCTCCCGTCGCCGTCGCCCTCCTCCTGGAACCTCCTGGATCCGCCGGGCGGCGACAAGCGCACCGGGGAGCTCCAGCGCCGGGAGCCGCCGCTCTGCCGGACCTCCGGGACCTGACCCGCCAGCTGAGACAGGATCTCCCTGGGGTTCTCCTGCCCCGAGATCCCCTCCTGGTTGGCTCCGCTCTGATCCGGGGCGGACCGCACCTCCACGTACAGATGGAGGACCTTCCCGGACCGGGCCATGACCCGTTCCGGATAGCGAGGAGACGGAGAAGGCGGGAAGTCCTGTTCTACTCCCTGGAGCGGAGACACTGAGCCGCAGGACCGACGTGCCCGCGGGACGCCGCCAACGCCTCCTGACTCGTCATACCTGCCGACGACAGAAAGAGGGCGCCGTCACCAGAAATCACAGAAATATCTCACGATCCGACGGTTCGGACGCATTTCGGAATAGAACCACTTCTATTTTATCATGAAACATAAAATTGCAAATACGAACTGTCATGATTAATCAAAGATTAATTTCTTAATCGTGGAGATTAATTTCTTAATCGTGGAGATTAATTTATTAATCGCGACTTTTATTTCTCCTGCTTCTTAGGATTTAGTTATTCTATATTCCGAACCGGATCGATCCCCCCCTGCAGTCAAGGGTTGCCACCACTAGGGGGTGACGAAGGCCTGTTAACTAACCGTATTTCAAAATACTTTTGAATTGTCATAACAGCGATGTTAGTTATCGTAGACGATATACAATAAAACAAATGAATAATAATAAATTATTATTAATAATAATTTTGTTAATAATGTTCATTTGTTTCACAAATGAAAAAAATAATAAATTATTGTGATTATTATTTTTTTTTTATTGTATATATTCTATCTCAAACTATGATTATTATAAAATAAATTAAATAAAGCTAAATGACAACCCCTGGTTCTAATTGCTATTCCATAATTCTTTATAAATTTACTGAATTTACATTCATCTGACTGTTCCCTCCTTTACATTTATTCTTACTGTTTTATTTTAATTGTGTTGAAGCTCTCATTTCCTCCTCCTCATCCAAACCGACACCGAATTCAGCCCGTTCACAGCTGAGGTGAGACGATATTCAGCAAATCACGATCTATTGATCCTTGTGGATGGATAGATTGTGAAAAAGATGCAAAAGACATATCCTGAATATTCGGATAGAAAGAAAATATCTGTGGAAATTAACCTAAAAATAAAATAATGACTGATCACTTTTGAAGATTCACATTCAGGTTTGTGATTTTTTAGGAAATTTTTCTGTAAATTTAACCAATTTTTCTCACAAAATGTTGGTCTATTTTTCCCCAAATTTTTATTTTTTCAATTTTTTCCCCATTGATTTTTAAGTCAATCTCTCGCTTTTTATCAAAAGTGACAAATACAGTTTCTCAAGGTTTCTTTTACCTGACAAAAAAAAATAAATCAAAAAGGTGTCATGTTGCCATGCCAACGCCAAATATTGATGAGTCATGGGACATGGAGTCAGCACGTTTACCCGTCAAATCACACAGGTAATTAAACCCGCCAACGTCTGCGGCGCTAATATTAGTTCCCTGGATACGGCGGAGGCTCATTGGCCGTGTGTGTGTGTGTGTGTGTGTGTGTGTGTGTGTGTGTGTTGGGTGTTAGCGAGGGGGCTCATGCTAATATTAGCTCCTGGCTTCGTGTTGCTGGCAGCTGTGGATGCCTGACAGGTTGTGCGGCGAGCAGAAGGGGGGCGGGGGGTCCAATCTCGGTGTAAAATGACCTTCCAGTCATCCTGCCCGCCCGATCGATCGGGCTTATTGATCTCCCTGCATGGAATATGAGCTTATATCGCGTTTACGCGGCCGGCGGCGGACGCACGAGAAACGAGCTTGAAAATTGAGCGTCAGGCTCGGCAGAATTAGCGGGCGGCTGAGAAATATTTCAAATTACATTTCAGAATAAAATGAATACTTTAAATCCTCTCGTCCTCCTTGTCTGAAGGTTCATCGGAGGAGAGAAGAAGGAGATGTTCCATGAACAGGCAAGACTCGTGATGATTCAACGCCAACCAAACCAAGCTAACAGTGGGCCTGATGGCTTGTAGCATGGTAACAAGGTGGTAAGAGCTAATGCTAATTTTTGGGGGTGGCTCAATTTTCTTGGATATAAAATATTGCACTTCTTCCTGCCGGAAGTCTCAGAAAAGTTACAACAACCAGCTAACGGCTAATTCATAAACAAGCGAGTAGAACGTTTGTTTACTTTCCAGGTATTTCTGTTGGTTCGTTTAAATCTGGAAAAATCTTATCTGACATTAGCTTGCTCGATTTTTTATTTGACAAGTCTGCTAAACAGTAGCATTAAGCTCAATGCTTGCTAAATGTAGTTTCCGTGATGTATTGTTAGCCGTCGCAGCTTAAAAGCAACGGCACATAAACTCTTGTCGTAACGTTAGCGACACAAGCTTGATAACAACCGCTGATAAATTCAATGCACAACGTTAGCCGCACTAGCACAGTTAGATAAGATTTTGGTTAGCTATGATAGCTTGCTAAACACCATGAGGTGAAGCTAAGAGCTAACCCTAGAGCTGTAAACGGTCAAAACGTCCACAGAACAAATCAGGTCACACGGGTTGGTAAACTCCGTATTGACAGATGGACCTTGAACACCACACTAGCTAGTCTTCCAAATTTGGTAAAGATAGCAGGAAATGACCCAAAATCAAGGAAATCAATCAAGTATTGATCTCTAACCACCGAAGAACAACCAACCGAGAGGTTGAAGAGAAATAGTGAATCAATAAATGACAACGTTTGTTTAATATTAACACACGAGAACGAATCCCCAGCAGAAAAATCACAAGCAAATGTACTATGTGAGAGCAGCCGGGGTGTTTCTGGCGCCCCCTACAGGCGGGGACCCGCCAGCGCGCCTTTACCGTGGCGCTCGAATTCAGATTCAAGTGAGATTTATTTCCCCCGGTGGGTCGTAAAACGTGCGATAACATGCCCACGTAGCGATGGCGCCAAAAAAAAATTAGCATTTCACACACGCTCTCACACCCGAGGTGTCGCCGGCCCACGCACGCACACACACACACACACACACACACACACGCACGCACACACACACACACACACACACACATCTGGATGGATGCCGATCGGCCATCAGAGCCTCCAGAAAACCTGGATCTTCCTCCTGGTGTCTCACTCACAAACCTCCCGCCGCCCCCTTCCCTTCCCGCTCATCTCCCACCCTTCTCCTCCTCGCCGTCGGCCTCTCACGCGGCCAATTAGCTCGCAGGCGGTGGCGACAAGCCCCGCCCCCTCCCACCTCTTCCCCGCCGCGCTAACATGCGTGCTGAGTCAGTGTGGAGCAGCGCTGGTTTTAAAGGCGCAGGTGGAGACCCTTCCCGAATAAACTAGCGGGCGCAAGCCATCGTAGGGATTGATTAGCGGGACGGCGGCGAGGTGCGAAAGCCCCCCCCCCCCCGAATTGAATCAATGGCGTGAGAAAAGCACTTCAAAGATGGCGTCAAAACAAAACCCCGTTAGCATTTAGCGCCACGGAAAGTCTCCCAACAGCAGAAACCAGTGTTCGCCTGCTGAACTAATTACACCGGCTCTTCAAATAATACCGCCATTATTCGTGCGCCCCAGCGTGTGTGTGTGTGTGTGTGTGTGTGTGTGTGTGTGTGTGTGTGTGTGTGTGTGTGATGTGTTCACAGTCAGAGGTAAAAAATGGACGCCGACAGAAAGGAGCCTCAGACGCAAAACTGTCTGCGGGCAAAACCGGGCGAGCGTCAGCCGGGGTCGAAAGGTCAAACCTACCGACATAAACGGACTCACATGTTCGGTTTCACACACACACACACGCACGCACACACACGCACGTACGCGCGAAGACACGTTGTGGTTGATGATGATTCTGAAAGTCTATCAGACGAGTTCCAAGAAAAACAACTGAAAACAACAAGCGACGGCTCACATGTTCTTCTGTGTCGGCACAAACGCACACTGGTCTATTTTAGGCGCGTCATGCACACACACAAACACACACACACAAACAAACACACACACACAAAAACACACACACACACACACACACACACACACACACACACACACACACACACAAACACACACACACACACACTTTTCCTCCGCTAACAATTCCCATGAGATCCTCAATTATTCATTTGCTGCAAACACTCAAACGCTGTGTCCTCCTGGGCGGACTACCATTAGCCGGCGTTGCTAAAGGGCTAACAATCCCGAAATGCTAGCTCGCTCGTTAGCTCGCTCGTTAGCCCGTCGGTTAGCTTCCGACGTCCGAGTCCGGAGTCCCGACGCCGCGTGTTTTCTGCGCTTCTTTGACTTGCGAACAAATGAAAAGCGTCCGTCTCAGATTTACAGCCGCCGATAAAGTAGGACCTTCACCGGCGCGTCGGCCGTCAATCCAGACGAGGTCGGAGGGTGAAGAACGTCTTCACACCTGAGAAGGACCGAAAGTTCACGCATCTCCTTTCCCCTCAGTCGAAGAGAATCCTCAGATGGATTCGAGAAAATCCCCTCTTTTTTTTTTTTTTCTTCGCTGCTGATGTTTGTTTGTTTTGGACGATGATGTTTTGCAGATGTGGTTGTGTGAACATCTAGAGAGGTGGAGATGTGCTCCTGGAAAGGATGGAGGGTTAGCCATAGCGAGGTAGAATACATGTGCACCAATGAGAGGAACCAGAGAGGAACAGAGTCAGGGAGAGCGTGGAGATGAGGAACAAGGAGGTCGGAAGACCTGGAGAAAAGAGCATGGTCCAGAAAGGAAAGGTGGAGAAGACGGAGATGTTGTCTGGGTCAGAGACACTGAGGAGAAGATGGGAGGCAGAGGTGAAGATGAGGAGGGAGTGAGAAGATCAGGGATGCGTCCATCAGAGATGTTCTGGAGATAAAGCCACACTGAGATGGTTTGGACATGGACAGAGGAGGGAGGGAGGACGCTGGGGTTGGAGGTCTGGAGGAAGACCAGAGAGGAGGTTTAGGGATGGAAGGAAAGAGAGAAGAGGGGGAGAAGATGGTCAGATGGAGGCAGATGATGGTGGAGGGATCAGGACGAAGAGAAGAAAGAAGAAACACTGGGTTTCTGCCACAAAACCCCCAACAAAGTTCCTAAATATCGATGTTCCTGGAGAACCTGTGAATGAAGCGGTGAAGTTCTCCAAATGCTCAGAAGATGGACCTGCGAGTGGACAAAGGTGGTGAGGTCCTCCGGCGCCTGGTTCCCCCTCCAGGGCCACGCTGCCGCTCTATTTCTGACAAACTCGGTTAAGGACAATCGAGTTAACGGATTACGGCGGTTGTCCGGCGGGAGGCGGAGGAGGATCTGGAGATCTTCCAGAAGATGGAATCCTACTCTCCGGGGTTTGGAAGGTGGACGTCCTCCGCTCTCCGTCTCCTCAAACTTTAACGTCCGCTCGGGACGAAATAAGTCGTAAACGGCAAAGCGCGGCAACGCTCATCGCCATGGAGATGATACCCCCCCCCCCCGTCACGTGACTGACCTACACTGGTTGCCATGGTAACAAGCCGTACATAGAAAACACAAGCCGGTTGGACGGACTCCCGGTTCTGACGGCGGTCTTGGGCGCGTCGACGTGTCCGTCAGAAAGGAACACACACACACACACACACACACTCTCACACACACACACACACACACACACACACACCCACACACACACACACACACACTCACACACCCACACAGCTGGGTTCGCCGGGAGGGCAGCTCCCTGCGTCGATGGCGCACGGCTGACGGGAAAAAAGTAACAAACCCGCGCGGAGGAAGAAAAATAAAGGGCCGGTGTGACGATTCGGGTGTCGTTGTCATAGAAACGGGACAAACGAACACAGAGAGACGCTTTGCGGACACACACACACACACACACACGAAAAAATTGAAATAAAAATATTTATACACATATATTAGAGCTGTCAAAAGTAAACTTTAAATAACTCATCGCAATTATTAATTTCATTCAAATCTTAAACCCGATCAACTCGCGCTCCGACCCCACCAAGATGGCCGACTCTAAATGACATCTCGACCTCCAGCTGGGAAGTTTTCACCCCCCCGCCAAAGCTCAGGAATTGAGTAAAACTGTGATTGAAAACTGCAAAAATATGAATATTACTATGACGGGAGGAAACCGCCAAAGAAGAAAATCAGGACAGAAACGAGCAGGAGGTTGGAGGAGAGTCATGAGACGCTGCCATCTTTATTTTGGGAAACTTTTGGTCAAAGCGGCTTCGCTTCCCCGTCAACCCCCCCCCCACAAGCGCTTCGGTGGGACCAGCACTTCCTGTCTGTCGGTCAAACACACACACTTACACACACACACACACACACACACACACTGGCAAAACTCCCAAACACACCAGAGTTACTCCGAATACTCGGTCAGGTCTTTCAAATAGAAGCTGGCGGCGTTTTTTTCCAGGTCGTTTCTACAAAATGTGACTGGATGGATGTTTGTTTACCCTCCGAGGCCCGGACACACTCCTCTCCTCTCCCCCTTCTCACTCTTTTTTCCTCCGTCCTTTCTTTTCATTCTACCTTTTCTCCATTTCCAGATCTTTTCTATTTCAATTTGAGGTTATTCTTTGATACAACTTGTCCTTTTTCTTACAATTCCCACCTTATTTTTTCGTCAGTCGAACTCTGGAAATTCTTCTCATGCAATCATTCTCTAATTTTCAGATCATTTTAAAATTGTAATACATTTCCGGAACCTTCTGGGTCTTTGTTTTGGTCACTCGTGTTTTTTTTTTTTTTTTTCTTTCAGCAAAATAAGCGCTTGAATGTTTTCAAAAAAAAAAGAAAGATGAGTGTGTGTGTGTGTGTGTGTGTGTGTGTGTGTGTGTGTGTGTGTGTGTGTGTGTGTGTGTGCGTGCGTGCGTGTCGAAGACGTGGGAAGGAGGTGAAGCAGGAGCTCCTCACCAACACAGTTTCTCTGCACTGGAATAGAAGACGGAGGTTTCCAGAGAGAACTAACTTTGCTTGCGTGTGTGTGTGTGTATGTGTGTGTGTGTGTGTGTGTGTGTGTGTGTGTGTGTGTGTGTGTGCGTGTGTGTATGTGTGTATAGTGTACACGTTTGCTTTACACAACACAAGACTCCAATATCTCACCGGGGAGACGCAATAATTCACATCAAAAGCCCCAAAAATT
>CAAKHD010012047.1:21048-31226 GCA_901007705.1 Fistularia tabacaria
GCGGTTCCTGCACTAGCCCCCCCCCCCCCCGCACCCACCCCCTCCTAAGCTCTCCACAGCTAAAACAACTGTGACACCAGTGTAATGGAAATCCAGCTGGCACTGGAATGACTAAGAGAGGCAATGATAGCTTGTAGCGCCGTTCAGCGCTTGGCAACGTGGTGGGCCGGTATGTGTGTGTGTTTGTGTGAGAGAGAGCGGGGTCGCTCAATTCGCAAAAGTGAGCAGTAAAAGTGAGCTCGCCGTCATCGGGTTCTGGGAGCCGCTTTGCACTCTCACTTGGAAGAAGGGCCTTGGACAGAGGGAGGATGGAGGGGAATGGATCGAAGGAAGGAGGCAGATGAGAGGAAGGTGGCGAATTGGTTGGAGATGGGAGGAAGAAGGCAAATGGATGGAACGATGGCTGGAAGGAGGGGAATGGGAGAAAGGAGGCACGAGGACGGAAGGAGGCGACAGCTGGGCAGTAACACCTTGGTGGCCACCGTCGCTCTAATTAAAGACGGATTTTGATTGGTTGAGACACGATCAGTAATCCCAGTGCAAATGGAGGCTCTGAAACTACAAGTCACTGAGCAATGTCAAAACCTCTACTGCCACCTAGTGGTCACAGACCGCCACTGCAGTGTGAAGGTGCCCTGCGCTTTGAGTCTGACAGTAGTTCTCCGTTTAAACTGAAACAAACAGGAAGTGTAAACAGGCTGCAAGCCTGCCTGCTAACACCACACTAATTACGGGAGACCTTTAAAACAATTGTTTACATTTTTGTGACAATGTTAATCGCTGTAACTCACCCTTGTCTTGTCCGCCCTCCCGCCGCAGTCTTCATCATGGCCGCCGGCCTGCTGGTCTACCCCTTCGGCCTCAACTCGTCGCTGGTGCGCTCCTTCTGTGGCGACTCGGACATCTACTACGCCGGCGAGTGCAAGATCGGCTGGGGCTACATGCTGGCCATCGTCGGGGTGATGCTCACCGTCTTCTTGCCCTTCTTTGCCAAGTACGCCCCCAAGGAGCAGCTGTCCCCCACCCCTCTGCCCACGCTCTTATAGCTGACGGAGGCCATGTTTGCCCCCCCCCGACTCCCCGCCATGGCTGACCCACGTGTCAGACGCGGACTGGGTTTTCGAAAACAAGGATGGAGAGGCCTCTCGGACAAACTGTCTTCCCTCGACCTCTTATGTAATTATTAGAACTATTATTTGAAATCTAACTGTCGGGATTCATCTGTTTCACCCTTCCCCCCGCATGACTCCAGAATAACTAACCTAAAGATCCTCCCCGCCCTGTGTCCGACAAGTCAACCCGACTAACATTCCAAGAGGAGGCTGGATGTGGCGGAGGGATTGCCGCCACGCCGCGGCCCGCCAGGACCCGCACCTTGAGACGGCTCGCCGCGCCCGGACTCAGACTGTGCATAGAATCTGGTTTGAGATTAGTCGCACGAGAGAGAACTCCCGTCGGGCACCTCTTCGGGAAACAGGAAGTCCGTCTGAACGACAAGCGGTGCTTTCAAAAGACGGGTTCACGTCGTGCTGACCCCTCCCCCCGAACCCGAGGATTATTTGTGTCATGTGACTCTTGAAAAACAAAGCGATTCATTCTTTCTGTCTTTTGAAATAACGATAATAAGTGATAACGGCCGACGGACGGGGGGGCTCGGGTCCGGACTGCATGAGAGGGTGATCTTCATCCGGATCCAGATGTTGGCGTGACGTGACCGACTTGTGCCTTGGAACGTCATCCAGACGAGCGCTTTCCCACGATTATCAGGTTTATCGACTCTTTTCTGCCTAACACAGCGACGACAACAAAAAAAAAACTAAACTGTGGATCCTTGTTTGGTGATGTATTTTTTAATTATTTTCATTTTCAGAGAGCGGGGGAAAGTGAGCAGTGGGGTTTTAATCCCCGGAGGAAACGGAGAGGCTTGTCTTTCTCGGTCGCCCCCCCCAAAACCCCCGTCATTATTTCTAATCTACTGGGTGTTCATGTGTATTCGTGTTGTAACATGTTCGGGGTTTCTGATAACGGGGGTTTAAAATGCTTCCCTGAGATGGAGAGTCGGGCTCGCATTTGGAAGGCCAGAGGAGGAGAAGCATCGGACCTCGAAGTTGGGACGGACTGACCCCCCCCCACTCCCCCACCCCCAGCCACCCTCAACCCCCCGCCATCCTGTGTAAAGTCTCAGCACTGGTGAACGTGTCCGTTGGTAGAGTAGACTAATTGTTTTTGATTTTTCCTTCCTTTTTTTCCTTTTTTTTACCCCTTGTGACTGTAAATAAAACTAACCGTACTTGAGATCGTGCTGAGTCCTAACTGCCCGTTTTTCAAAGATATATTTTGAGAGATTACCTCATGGTGTTTGCCCCCCCGACCTCTTATCGCTAACCTCTTAACTAACGGTTGATGTTCTGTGGATTTTCTTTCTTTCTCTTCTTTTTAATAAAAACAAAAGTCATGCATCGTAAAGAAAAGAGTGGCTTTCCTTCCGTTCTCTGAACTGAATTCTTCATACGTACATTCTCAACACAATATGAACTTTTCTTTCTGTCTGTTTCACAAACATAACCTCTGAACACGTTTTAATTTGACTCTCTGGGAAGAATCGGAGGTCGGGGACTCAGCTCAGACCTCACTGAACGTCTTCACCAGCCTCCTCATCTCGGCGTCGCAGGCCTTGATCGCCTCGCCGGCACCCCGAAGCTCCCACGGCTGGCCGGCGCGGACTGACACACACACCAGGACGCCGCGGCGGGGGTCGTAGTTGCCGAGACAGCGGTGGGTTTGGCCCCGGATCAGACGGGGCAGCGCCTGCTCCTAAGGGGCCACAGGACGAGAGGCGGTATGTTCCTGTAGCGCCAGTGCTTGAAATAAATTGCACGCCGTTCGGTCTACTTGTGTTTTCTGTGAATTTCAATTTCTCCCTTACACTCACATTTTCATAGAACTCGCACTGCACAGCCTGCTGTCCATCCCTCAGGAGGAAGATCTTGGCTCCGTGGCGGCCGAGCGTAACGGCAGAGTCCAGGGTGCCTGGCGAGGGAGGGGAAGGGGGGTGACAGGCTGTGAGGCTGACATTCACAGAACACCAAAACAGGCGGAGTCGTCACGCTGCTGACCAAATATCTCGAACAAGATGGGGACTTTATCCTTAAACTGGCTCCAGTGTTGCATCCCATTAATAACGGCGGTCAGGATGCGGAGGGAGGTTTCGCCGCTCGGCGCCACTGGGGACGTTTCCTGGTGGAGGCAGAAGAGAAACACAAGAGCGGCACTGATTACTTTCTAAAAATACCATCAAATACGGTATGTCAAGTGTATTAATAACGTTTTCCCTTTTTTTACTGGAGCTGAAAGTTGCTGCTGACTCCGCTGGGGTTGACTTGCGCTGTCTTTTTCCTCAAAGCTAGAATTCTGCGACCCAAAGCTGTTTGTGAACTTCCAGGTTTTTGGCGGCTGTGTGGATGGAGCGGAGGGCCGGCTGGGCGGAGGCACAGGGGCCGGTGGGAGCCCGGCCTGCTGGCTACACTGACGCGGGAGACCCGACGGCTTGAAGGACAGGGGCCGGCTCATTGGAGCGGGGCGTTCAGAGGCCGGCGGCTTGGTTTCGGTGCCGCAGGGAGCCAGATGCCTGGGTGGAAGGGCGGAGCCTGAGGCCTGTTGCTGCAGAGGATTGTTGAGCCGCGGTGCGGTGCAGCTAAAACCAATTCATTAAGACTTGTTTTAAGCACTGATCCCAATGGAAAGCCAAGTAACACTTATTTGTCTGGGAGATAAATCACTATTTGACTTAAATTTAGGTCTTTAAATTCATTATTTTAACAGCCCCTGCTCTGCCTCTGCAGCGTCGAAGCAGTGGCAGGTGCAACAACAACCATAACGAACGCTTAACGAAGCTCACCCGGTGTTTCCAGCTTTGTATGGATGTGGTAACGGTGTGTATGGACTTGTAGGAGCGGGACGATTTCCGCCGTATTGCTGGTGCTGGCTGGACTGCAGGAGACCCCCGCCACTACTCCACTGAGGACCCTGAGCACCAGGAGAGGCTGCGGGGGCCCGGTAGGATCCACGGGTACCTGAGAGAACATCAACACCCTCACACACAGACCTCCTGGAAGAACACTCTTACATTTCTTCTTAGGATTTGCCAACATGAAGTGACCAAAAAATTCGATAACAATCTGGACCAAACTCTTCACCTGCTGATTGGTGAGGGGAGGCCGAGCCGGCGCTCACTGTGAGTTCCCCGTGGGAAAAGAATTGGTTCTCGGAGGGGGTGGATGTGAGGGGAACTCGGGCTCTTTTCTTCTGGTTGAAGAGCGGCACTGAGAAACAGCCTGATGGCGACAGCAGAGGGAGAATACCCGGTTATTTTAGATAAACGCTGTTTTTGAAAGGAGAGGTAATGTTATTCAGTCTAGATGTAACTTGATTGCAGAAAAAGACTGAAATTCGAAAAAAAAACAAAAAAAACACTCAACTTTAAAAAGAATCTTGGATCAATGCAGCTATTATGCTACCTGCAGGATCATTTTTTCACTCTCTTCTCCACTCATTTTACTTTGGGATTTAAATCCCCAGTTGCAACTTCATGTATAATTTTTGTAATGAAAGAACAGAGGGAACTTTTATTTCATTGGCTTTTATTCACATTTTCAAAATCAGTCAGTGTTCCATTGTCTATTCCGCTTATTGTAGGCTAAGGGTCTTGGGGTGGCATTCAACCATTCACCCTTTAATCTGGACAATTTAGACTCTCCAGTGACCTCCCTGCATGTGTTAGGGCTGCGGGAGGAAACCCAAGAACCCGGAGGGAACCCATGCAGACACGGGGAGAACATGGAGACTCAACACAGAAAGGCGCGCCGTCGGAATTGAACCAGGGACCCTCTTGTTGTGGGGCAGAAGCGTTGGT
Organism: Fistularia tabacaria; assembly: GCA_901007705.1. Classification (NCBI taxonomy): domain Eukaryota; kingdom Metazoa; phylum Chordata; class Actinopteri; order Syngnathiformes; family Fistulariidae; genus Fistularia; species Fistularia tabacaria. The sequence continues at coordinate 25,961 of CAAKHD010012047.1, forward strand.
TTTTAATTTGAATAGCATGTTCATGATATCATACTCATGATTTTCCTCTCACTCTCATCTGGCTTCGGCCTTGTGCAGTGTATCCTCCTTCCTCAAAATCATATATTTAACGGCACTTTATTTCATCCTTTCCGTTGTGCAACACTGGGAACTCTGACGTAAATTGTTGAGTACTTAAATCTTGAATCCTGCCTCATTAATCATAATAATATCAGCATTTTTTTATAATTACAATATGTAAATGAAAGCACTAAGCCTGACTCTCATACAAACCTGTTGTTTGTCCCGCTGGCTGGTTTTCATTTCTCTTCATTGTTTTTTTTTTTCAAACCACTGCACGACGATAACTGTGGAAAATAAATAAAAACAATTCACAACTTGAACTTGGAGGGGAATACTTGATATTCTGGTAAGTGCTGGCTGCCTTACTTATTGAAAAGGGCTGGAGGAAAGTTTTAAAGTAAAAATAAAACCAAAAAATGCGGCCAGGTTTAGCTAGCTTGGTTAGCTAACACTGTTTAGCTAACTTTATAGCTATGTTTTTAGCTAGGACGTGCGGGGGGGGGGGCTAGCTCGGGCATATGATGGAAAAGGTACTTTTTTTTCTAATATGTGCTCAGACGTTTTAAGGTATAAATTAAATATCTCTCTCTCAAATGAGGAGCACCTATACAGACTTACGCGGCTCGGTTCAGGACCCTGGAAAGCGACTGGCGCCAAAAGTCAAACCTTTTCTGCTTAGCGAGTGCTGCCTTCATTGTCCGCTAAATAAAACGTAGAAGGCCATTACAACACTTAATCCGCTCGAAAATAGATTCACTTTCTTTTTTGTGCTGGCTCGCAACATTTGTTGATGATGTGGTCGTGGACAGGGAGAAAACTTGGAGAGGCAGGCGCGGTTCGCGGGTTGTTTTTTTTATTGCGCGATTTCGTGATCGTTGACGTCACCTCTTTCACAGACCCGAGTTGTTACGTGATGCTCGTGAACGTCACTTCAGCACGGCGTTAGAAGTGCCGTAAACTTGGATGTCAGTCGTAAAGTATCTCCCAAAATATCCCTGTGTATTTACAACCTTTTACCTTTGTCTCCATTTGAGAAAACTCTTGAAATGTTTATTCTCCTTGAACAAACTGCCTGTCGTCCTCTCATCTGGTGATAAAAGGAGTGTGTTCATTCACAGCTACTGAAGTCTGGAGTGGCAGAGAAGTAGGTTAGACTGGTGCAGGACATGTATGCTCACTGTGAGACAGTGGTGAGGTGTGTTGTAGGTGTACCAGAGAAGTTCAAGGTGGAGTTTGGACTTAATCAGGGATCAGCTCTGAGCCCCTTCTTGTTTGCAGTGGTGATGGACAGGCTGACAGATGAGTTGAGACAGGAATCTCCATGGACCATGATGTTTGCAGATGACATTGTGATCTGTGGTGAGAGCAGGGAACAGTAGGAAAATCTAGAGTGCTGGAGATATGCTCTGGGAAGGAGAGGAATGAAGGCTAGTCGCAGCAAGACGGAATATTTGCGTGTGAATGAGAGGAACCCGGGTGGAACAGTCTGGCTACAGGGAGTGGAGATCAAGAAGTTGTAGGATTCCGAGAACTCAGGCTCGACAGTCCAGAGAAACGGAGAGTGTTAAAAAGAGGTTTGGAAACGGCTTCAAGCAGGTTGGAATGGGTGGAGAAAAGTGTCAGGGGTTCTATGAGATAGAAGAATATCAGCCAGAATGAAAGGTAAGGTGGACAAGACACCGGTGAGACCAGCGATGATGTATGGTTTGGAGGCAGTGGTATTGAACAAAGGACAGGAGGCAGAGATGAAGATGTTGTGGTTCTCTTTGGGAGTGACCAGGATGGAGAGGATCAGGAATGAGTCGATCAGAGCAACAGCACCTTAGATGTTTTGGAGAGAAAGTCAGAGAAGCCAGACTGAGATGGTTGGGTCATGTACAGAGGAGGGATAGGGACTATATTGGTTGACGGATGCTGGAATTGGAGGTCTAGAGGAAGACTGGAGAGAAGATTTATGGACGTAGTGAGAGGATATGAAGTGAGTTGGTGTGAGAGAGACGGATACAGAGAATAGGGCTAGATGAAGAAGGGAAAAGCCCAAAGGAAAAGAAGAAGAGAAGAAGTTCACTCACACCTACTGCAGAGATATTTTTATTTTCCGCTTATTACAAAAAACACTTTGTTTCTTTGCTCAAAAATTATGCAGAGGGGAAAAGGGGAAATCATACAACTTGCTTTAGCTATGTCCAGATGTATAAAAGAGGGTTGTGAATTTCTGGAATATCGATCGCTTTCATATGATGAACATTATGAAATATTAATCAGAAATAATTACGATGAGCTCTCAGTGAGTGGTAAGTCAAGTAAGATGGATGAAATATGATAAGCATGTGTGTGTGTGGGGGGGGGGGCAGGTGTATTTGTAAAAAACAACAACTGAGTGGGCTTCTCTGAGAACTTATATACAAACCTCACCTCTCTCTCAGCCCTGAGAGCTTTGCTCCGGTGAAGACAAAAGTCCCATCTGTTATTTTTTTTTCTTTTTTTCAAAGAACCTGACCATCACTCGCCTCCCAGTGAGGGAAACTGAAAAGATGATGTTTTTTTTGTTTTTTTTTTTCAGAATGATGTTGAAGTCAAACACCCTTCAGTTGTGCGCGGAGCCTGAGGCTGATCTCGGCCTCCACATCTGAGGGACAAACACGGCTCCTCTGTCTCTCGTTTCTTCTGGCAGCAACACCATGGCAACAGCACCGCTACTGTCTTCACATTAATGACTTAATTAGACCGCATTTTGGGTGAGAAACGAAACAATCCACCTCAGCTCCTTAATTCACTCTCCCGCCGTTCTCCATCGCTGATCCCCCTCTCGCCCGGTGTTCAGAGTCCACAAACAGCCATTTGTTTTGAGAAATAGCTGTAGTACCACTTATGTTCAGAGAAAAAAGCTCAGACGGTTCATCAGGGTTTCGTGCCGGCTCTTTGTCGAGGCGACAGTATTGTGCTGAAGCTGTTCGGTGTCGATCCTTGTTATTTTGCATTCAGGGATGGAACCACAGAAATCACAAAAGCCTTCAACTCTTTAAAGGATTAACTCTTTCGTGACTCAGCCTCTGACTCAAACCCTCATTCATGTATGCATGATAGGCATAGACAAATATCCGAAAGTATAATGGCAACCCCAGTGTTTTTTATTATTATAATTTTTACCAAATCACAGGTTTATAGATAGTGTTAATTTAACATAATTCCACAACAGCTCGTCCCTGCCACAGACAACACAAAAAAATACAAGAAAATTAGTTTTAATGAGGAAAAAAGAGATTAAGCAAGAATACAGTATATTTCTGCTGATAATAATTGCATTGATCATTTTCCGAGCAGTTCTGCGGATAGTGTTATTCTGTCATCTCGCCACGAGAGGGCGCCATATCGCCCTCTGTCAAATGCTTACGAAATGAAACCAAGTTAATTTTGAATTTTTCTTTTATTGCACAAAAGGTTATTTCTCCGCAAATCCCGTGTACAGGAGGATATAAGGACATAGGAGAGGAAGTTCTTCAAAAACACAGATGGGTCAAAAATGAGGGAAACGTGTGTACTTTCATTTCAATGTAGCGAGTCCTTTTTAGAAATAAAAAGGCACATATTATAAAGGGCAATGCTTTTCCAGTACAATGCGTGTTTGTGGGTCACGTCTGTGTTTTTAGCTCAAGAATGGAGTTTTGGTGTGTCTTCAGAGCTTCACAGCTGTTGGACCCCAGGTGGCGGCCTTCATGCCCTCTGCAGCCTCAGCAGGCCTCTGATAGAGCAGATCACTGGCCCTGGAGCAATTTTCACAGAATATATTTTGATATATTTACTGAGAAAAAAACAAAGACTGGGAAAATATTATTGTCACGTTTAAACGACAAAAAAGACAGTACGGTCATTTGTTGTAATTCTGAAAAAGCACTTGAGAACAACAAATCTGACTGACAAGCATTAAATTTCACACCCAAAAAAAGAACAATAGGAATAAAAAATATAACTAGTTGCGATGCTAATAATAACAATAATTACCACAAGAAAATAGCTGTAATTCACCCTTCAGGAATGAAGGGAACCGTTACATGTCAGGGCAAATAATGACTGAAGATTCAAGTCAGAATTCTTACTTTAATCTGACTGTCTTTATTTTTTTTTAATTTAATCTAATTTTTTGAATACTTTAATCCTCTCGCCTCTGACTTTAAAGTCCGTATTTTTTGGGGGTTGGTTTGGTTTTGTCTTTATTTCCCGGCCTTATTGGTGAACGGGACCAAGAACCGGGAGCCGCTTTGCGGATTGTTGACGAGCCGCGCTGGCAACCCGGCGGGCTGTTCAGGGGGGAGGCGCTACTCCGCAGTAGTTTCTGGAAGGAAACCCATGCTTCACCATGGAGAAAGTGAGTCTTCTGCCGGTCTTTTCTTTGATATATTTACCCACCAAAACCCACACTTACATAAATGTAATGTTGAATATCTTTTTAGCGGCGTGTCTGTGCGATTTGCCTTTTTCTCCGGCACATCACTGTTTTGCTAACATCGATGAACTGCGGCGGCTAGCTAGAGAGGCTGCTAGCAACCCGGTAGCAACGTGCCTCTGACCGGGTTCTGCGGTGCCACCGAATCCCCAGATATCTAAACAACGCAAATAGTAAAAATCGAGTTCCCTGTTGTGCCATCATTGTCGGTCAGTTTTCAACATCAGCCATCTGTGCTATCGTTGTGGCCAATGTTTGCTTGTTCGCCGGTGTTCGCATTTAAGCTAACGCCAGAGCTCTATGCCCCCGTCATGGAAATGTCACTTTTGTGCGCTCTCCTTGGGTTGTCTGAGCCGCTATGACTAGTATTTTAAGTATTACTCTTAAAATAACCCCCTTGTGGTCTCAATGGATCGGTGGACATTTATCAGACACTTTGTGTATTTAAAAAAAAAAAAAGGGGTGGAGAAATAAAAAGTTGTCATTGCAATGATCTCACCGTGGAGTGCAGGTTTAAAGCTGGCGCTAATGGCCCAGCTTAAATCCCACGATTTCTCCCCTTTTATCCGTCGACGCTCACGTTGAACGGCTCCAGACTTCTCTATTAATTGGGATAAAATGAAAGTCAAACTCCGGCCCATGTAATGCAGGAATAACTAACTCAATGAATGAAACGAATAGCGAGCGCGGCGGGGGGGGGGGGGGGGGGGCCGCTTTTGGGGTTTTTGACCGGCCCCCCTGGGCACCCCGGGGGCGGCG
>CAAKHD010012047.1:31246-44202 GCA_901007705.1 Fistularia tabacaria
GAAAAGGGGGGGGGGGGGGGGGGGGGGGGGGGGGGGGGGGGGTAGCCGCTTTGCGGATTTGTAGCCGGCCACACTGGCGACCCGCGGGCAGCGCACGGCGGGGGAGGCGCCAATCCGCAGTAGTTTCTGGAAGGAACCGCATGCTTCACCATGGAGAAAGTGAGTCCTCTACGAATCCCCACCTCAGACAGTTACCCTCTCAAGGGGCACTTTTTTAAGATTAGCCCTAACTCACCTAGATATCTCAACTGTTTAAGCTAGAGGTTTGTGTAAGCTAGTTTTAGAGTTTGCAAATATCAGCAAGCTATGGTAGCTAGTTTGTGTCCGTTACACGCCGGACGGGGCTCGGCGATGCTAGTCAACACCAGATAATTCAACGAAAAATGTAAAATAATCCTTCAAGTTGGACTGTGTTTGTCGGGTTTGGCGAAGATAAAAAGAGTGTTCCCCTGCCGCCTGTATCCGCTGTCAGCTAACGTCAGCAGGGAGTCCAGTGCGGTAGGTGAAGTCGAGCTAGCCAAGGAATGTCAAGCTAGTGGAGCTCAGCCCGGTCCCTCCCGGCGTTCACGGGGACAATAACCTAACATCCCGCCGCCGATGCACCTCCGGAGTCAGCCAGGGGGGATAACCAGCCGCTGCGGCGTCCAGACGCGGGCTGATGCAGCCCTTATTGTCAAAAGTGCTGACCCGGAAGTAGCGCAGGACTCGTTGCGGCAGCCGCTGCACAATCACGTGAAGCGGGGATAGATTTCCCCGGTTCGGCCTTATTTCGTCGTCAAACGCCGCGAAATCTGCCGCCTTTCGTCCCCTCGGCTGGTGTACCCCCGCCCCCCAGCTGTTAACAACCGTTGCAAGGTCACTTCATTTGACCGGAAATGGAGGAACAAAGGTGCTGCTCGCAGGTGGACATGTTAGCAAACGTGTATGTGCTAACAAACAAAGATGTTTGTTAGCGCATATGTAAACGTCCCGGGGTTTTAATAATCGATATATCGATCCGTGCCGAGCCGACGTCACTGATGGCGTCAAGCCCAGCATGACGCTGGCTTTTATTTTGAAATCCCCCGGGCGATTCCAATGTCATCCTGTGACAGAACATCAACGACACCGCTCCGCTGTGTTTGTCGTAATGGATTTTCTTAAGTCATGTAGGATGATTCATGTGCGCGAAGATGTTTGCTGTTTTGCATATTGTGCAAACATCTGTGGTATCCTCAAGGTCGATTTTGCTGCATGTTAACTTGTAATTTGTGTTTTTTTCATTTCTATTCTTTGATTGAAATGATGAGGCCTGCCATTAAGAATGTGTTGGGATGCGGTCGACTGAAAAGGAGGCTGGCAGAAAAGAAACTGATGAGCTCATTTTAACCTCAAGCGATAGAAATTTGGAATAATTCTAAGGAAGATCCTCCTATGATAAGGTTGACTGATGTTTCTAAGGCTCCACTGAAGTTAATATTGCGGGAAAATCTCTTTTTGCAGCGTCAGTGTTTCCATGAAGTCTGTAAGGCTCAATATGAATTGTGACCGATGACTTAACGCACCAAAATAAGATGCAAACAAAGGTGGCCTCACTCATTAACCATCTCTGCCTCAGACCAGTGAGATCCTCATTCTTCAGCCCTTGCCTTTTCCCCAAATAAACACTGATAGAAGTTAATATTTGTTCTATTTCTCAAATTCAAATGTTAATGCCGTCAATGGTTGTTGTTTGCATATATTCTAACAGGAAAAAGCTGTTCTTAGAAAGCTTAAACTCCTGCCAGCGCTTTGACAGAGGCTGCCAGTTGTCTGATGATGCTTTCCATGTAGAGCAGGTTTGGACCACACTCTGTAAGATGATCTACAGATACCCAACGTTCCTCCATGAGCAAGCACGAATAGGAGGGACAGGCAATAATGGTCTATTACTAATAACAATAGTAGTGCTGACGTTACACTGTAATAGCTGGAATGATACAATTATAGCTTGAGCATCCATAAAAGAAATAGCAACGGTAGAAGCCTGGCCCCCTGGAGACCTGCGGGATGAGAGGAGAAGATTCGATGTTACTGTTGTGCTCCGATGAAGGGAGATGAGTGCAGGCAGGAGAGGAAGAGTGGGAGCGAGTGCATCATGGGATATTCTCAGCAGACTAAGCCTATGACAGCACAACTTGGGACTATGCTAACGCTAACTGTAAGCTCTCTAAAAAATAAATGTTCAATGATTCCCAGAATATACCATGAATCTGGATAGAGTTTAATCATCAGCAATGGCTTCGCCTCCGTCTGCACCACCTGTCGTGTCACCAACATCTGATTGGCCTTTTGTTCCCCCTTGTCTCCTTGTGTCTGATGCAGCTGCGCAGGCGTTTTTTTTTGTCTTCTCTCTGATCTCCACCAAGAACCTTTCCCTTTTCCTCCGCAGGTCTCAGCATTGAAAGACCAGGGCAACAAAGCGCTGAGCGCGGGGAACATCGACGAGGCCGTCCGCTGCTACACGGAGGCGCTGGCCCTGGACCCGTCCAACCATGTCCTGTACAGTAACCGCTCGGCCGCCCACGCCAAGAAGGGCAACTACGAGAGCGCCCTGCAGGATGCCTGTCAGACCATCAAGATCAAGCCCGACTGGGGCAAGGTGAGGCCGCGCCTCGTCCTGGCGCTCGCAAAACCCTTCGGTCGCCATCGGAGAGCACTGCAGCGCCCCTGCTGGTGTGCTAAAGTCACTGCATGATGTTAAAGTGAGCTGAAGAATGCTATGTACGCTCGCTTTAGGTCTTACCGAGGAGTTTTCAGAGATACAAGCCGTTGCTCACTGGATTTTTGACTTTGTGAGAAGAGCTCAGATCTGAGTTAGGATCAGCGGGATGAGCGTTTGACACCGACATGGCTGCCGCTGTCTGTGGCGTTTAAAAACAGTGGGACGCGCCGCTCGCTGACCATTAGCCCAGAGAAAATCATGGAAGAACTTAATTGAGGTGTGCGTGTTGTGGAGTTGTCCATGAAGAGATGGAGGAGTTGTTGTTAGTGAGATACCGTGAGAAGACAGGAGACGTGTACAAGGAGTCGGAGACCAAGGGAACATCAATGGACAAGGCGACAGAAGAGTCATACAAAGCCAGTCGGGGACGGTTTGATCGTTTTAAATTCACTCCGTCACCAAATGAAGTTTAGCCATAAAGCATACCAAAGTTACGTTCAGCAACACGTTGTAGCATTGAGTGTGTAGCCATTAAGTAATAGAGCGCCAAATGAAAAACTATCGGCATCTGATCTTCAAGGTAAATAAAAATTAATAAAATCTGTTAATTTCTTATATTCTCTTCTATTATGTATTATCATTTTCAATACTTATTTTTTTTCTATAAAGCACATTTTTCTTATTTCACATCACAAGACCGCGGGGGGCTTGAATGGATTGACAGCCTTCCAATTAATTTCAACGGGAAAATCGAATTTGACGTACAAGCAAATTGAGTTTCGAGCTTGGTCACGGAAGCAATCAAAGTGGGGAGTGAAGGTAGGACTGTCTTCCCTGGATATTGTCAATGAGTTTCCTTGCTCCGACCGCCCAGGGCTACTCCCGCAAGGCGGCGGCGCTGGAATTTCTCGGCCGACTGGAGGACGCCAGAGCGACGTACCAGGAGGGTGTCCGGCAAGAGCCAAGCAACCAGCAGCTGAAGGAGGGTCTCCAGAACATCGAGGCCCGACTCGCAGGTAACCATTACGGGGACAGAAGGCTTTCGGTGGGTTTCGCGCCGAGTTAGCCCCTCCGTCCTGGTGCCACGGAGCTGAACGCTAACAGTGGCCAATGTTCTCCCTCGCCAGAGAAAAGCAGGATGAACCCCTTTGCCATGCCCAACCTGTATCAGAAGCTGGAGAATGACCCCCGGACCCGCGAGCTGCTGTCCGACCCCAGCTACAGGGAGCTATTAGAGCAGCTCAGGAACAAGCCCTCGGACCTCGGAACGTAGGTGCTTTCTAGAAAATAAATTCTACTTTACAGCCGCCCTGTTGTCCTGATCACCCAGGTCTGTCCGGCAGGAAGCTGCAGGACCCCCGGGTGATGACCACCCTCTCCGTGCTGCTGGGACTCAACCTCTCCGAGATGGAGGAGGAGGAGGAGCCCACCCCTCCGCCGCCCCCGAAACCCAAAGAGACCCAGCCGCCTCCTCCCAAAGAGGAAGACCTCCCTGAAAACAAGAGGAAGGTGAGCCAACCGGCCTCCCCCCATCCGCCGCTGCCGCTGCAGCTCCCCAATCTCCCTTTTCCCGCAGGCCCTGAAGGAGAAGGAGCTGGGGAACGCCGCGTACAAGAACAAGGACTTCGAGAAGGCGCTGAAGCATTACGAGGAGGCCATCAAACATGACCCCACCAACATGAGCTACATCTCCAACCAAGCAGGTAAGCGATTCCCCGCGCGTCCGCGAAACCGCCGAAGCTCTCCGGTTAGCGCTTCACATTTTCGCATTTTGTCGTTTCCTCCGCAGCTGTGTACTTCGAGAAGGGAGAGTTTGAAAAGTGCCGAGAATACTGCGACAAGGCCATCGACGTCGGCAGGGAGAACCGAGAAGACTACAGACAGATCGCTAAGTGAGCGCCGCCCCCTATTCCTTTTTTTTTTTAATATATATTTTTTTTAAACAAAATAAGATCGTAGCGGAGCGAAGGAACGTCATCCAAAGGAGAGACATGGATGAAGTCCCGGTAGCTGCAGTCTCGAGCGAACTCTTTATTGTTTCTCTGCTGATGTTCCATTCATGAAAACGCCTGGGTTCCCAGTCGCGGTCGAAGCCACTTCCTGTTTGTCGTTTGCTGGCCGCCCACACTAAACCTCACCGTGTGCCAGATAAACATTGTTTTTCGATTATGCTGTAAGTGCTAGCATTATAACCGTGAGCCTGGGTCTGGGGAAAGTGACATTAATAGTCTGTTATTTGGAGAATTGCAACACTGCGGCGTCAAGATTGGGGTAGCGTGGCTACGCCCACGACTAGCACCCCCACACACACCCGACCGTTGCACGGGCTATATTGAGAACATCCAGGTCGGCCTGCCGTTAGCCTAACCAGTAGCCGGCAAAACACCTGAGTGATGGACCGGTGTCGCCTCTTGGTGATGACTTTGCTTCTAGCGGGAGGAAGGAGGTGCCGAGGCGCTCGCCGTTCACATTTTTACCGCGTACCAACTGGTAATTTTACCCGCTCTCTTCTGCGAGGCTAACCCAGGATGTCTTCTTACCGGGGTTAGCGCACACAACTATTTAGCAGTTCACGCTAACGCAAGTCAACTGACTCTTTGGCGGTAAATAAAGTAAATTAACAGCTGATCGAGATGACAAGAGTTTGGATGCGCTTCCATGGAGTGAGCGCCCCCCACGACCTTACATGACCCCCTCCCTCCCTCCCACAGGGCCTTGGCCAGGATCGGAAACTCGTACTTCAAGCAGGAGCAATACAAAGAGGCGATTCAGTTCTTCAACAAGAGCCTGACAGAGCACCGCACCCCAGATGTCCTGAAGAAGTGTCAGCAGGTGAACCCCCAAGCCGCCGACCCCCGCCAATCCGAGGTAGTTCTGCCGCGCTCGCCCCGTCCCGCCGCGCCTTGACACTGCGTGCTCTTCAGGCAGAGAAGATCCTGAAAGAGCAGGAGAAACTGGCCTACATCAACCCCGACCTGGCCCTGGAGGAGAAGAACAAGGGCAACGACGCCTTCCAGAAGGGTGCGTTTCCCTCGCCGTGGATCACATTGCCTCATTTGGTGTTTTGATTGATGAAAAAGCATCCCGTCCTCCTCCTCTTCTCTCCCCGCACAGGCGACTACCCCTTAGCCATGAAACATTACACCGAGGCCATCAAGAGGAACCCGCACGATGCCAAACTCTTCAGCAACAGGGCGGCGTGCTACACGAAGCTGCTGGAGTTCCAGCTCGCCCTCAAGGTGTGCTGCACCGACGCCGCGGCATGGAGAGCATGACCCCGAAACCAGCAAGTAGTTTATGTTAAAAAGAAACCGAAGGGGAAGGGAGCTTAAACGATCCTGGAAATACTCAGGATATAGAAAATATTTAGGAGCCAGAGTCCAGAAATGACTTGAAAATCATCAGCACGTGGATGGGAAATAGGCAGATGTTTGCTAGAGGAACCTTAGATTGGATGTCATCAGTGGATAAACGAGGTCTGATCTTGTTGTGTTGTTTGCTTTGACCCGTTATTATTAAACCACCGGGTTTGACGGCACCAATCTCTCCTCCGCAGGACTGTGAAGAGTGCATCAGACTGGAGCCCACCTTCAGTGAGTCACCGACGCCGCCTCGACCTCCACATTCACGTTCCCCGAACACACACACACACACACAAATGCATGCATGCCTTGAAGCTCAGTTAATAAACATTCGTTTCTCCCTTTTGACTTGACACGCAGTCAAAGGCTACACTCGTAAAGGAGCTGCTCTGGAGGCCCTGAAAGAGTTCTCCAAAGCCATGGATGCCTATCAGAAGGCCCTGGAGCTGGACTCGTCCTCAAAGGTACTGTACACCAACACCACTGACTAAGAAGGGCTCGGGTGCTTCAATATTTCGTTTAAAAATCCTAGTGTGTACATTCTTTTTCTTGTAAATATGTATAGTACCGTCCAGTCTGTATTTTTTTATTTTTTATTTTTTTCCTATCTGAAATGAATCTTCCCCATTTAAAATAACAAAACAAATTAATTTGTTCCAACCCTCCCCCCCAAAAAACTCAAAAAATAGGGATATTAATATACAAGAACCCTGAAAAAGAAGGATATTAATAATGTAAGGGACATCAAAAAGAAAAATCATGGTAATTGTAAACTTCTAGTGCTGTAATATGAATCCTTACCTCAGATGACTGCAGATGGCAGTGAGTGGTTACGAGGCTGCGAACATAGACACTGAGCCAAAAACCTACACTTAAAATGATCTTAACATCACATTAAACTTAGGATGATTAAATTAAAATGAACTTAACATGACAATAAAGGATGCTGGAAGCTGTGAGGCGTTCTTCAATGGAGCAGCGCCAATTCAGAAGATGCAGCGGCGCCATGAAGCGTATCTGAGTTTTGGGTACTGGCTTGGTGTTCACCGCGCAAATACCGAATTTTGATTTTCTCGCTCTTGTATTCGTATCGCGAATTTTTTTTCGTATTTCAAAGATAACATTTGCTCAAATCGCAGTTTGTATCTTAAAAAAATCGTATATAAAGTGATTCGAATCTTCATATATTCTGTTTGTGTGTATATACTCTATGCTAAGACCACTCTTTACTTTGCTTACGCTACCTCTTCTAATGTGTGAATGTACCTGCTACTCTATCTATATATGTATTTACATATGTGAAATAAGAAAGCCATCTTGTGGGGATTTTAGGTTTTCTTTTCTTTTTCTTTTTCCGGGGCCACAAATGATCAGGTTACGAATGACAGGCAAGAAGACATTGCCTCACTGTTGACTCTTCGGACAAAGTCCTTCTGGAGGATTCGGTACTGAATCCGACTTTCACCTGTTCGCCCTAATTGACCAGTTGCCGCTTTGTGTGTGCGCGTGGGCGACCTACGTCGTCAGTGTTTGGGGGTAACGTTGCTTTACAGACAGTTGTCACTCCCCCCACGTGGCCAGCAGGTGGGGCTGTTGGCGTGGGGAGGCGTTGAATGCACCTGTCTCAGGTTGGGAAGCTTTACATTTCTGGGTGTTTTGATCAGAGTGTAGACACAGATGTGTGTACGTGTGTGTGTGTGTGTGTGGCTAGAAGGGCTAGCGTGCACTGAGCACCTCCTCAACCCTCCTCCTGTCTTGTCCGCTCACCCAGGAAGCCTCGGAGGGCATGCAGCGCTGCATGGTTAGCCAGGCCATGAGGAACGACAGCCCCGAGGAGGTGAAGAAGAGGGCCATGGCCGACCCCGAGGTGCAGCAGATCATGTCCGACCCGGCCATGCGCATGATTCTGGAGCAGATGCAGAAGGACCCCCAGGCGCTCAGCGAGTACGTCTCACGTTTTTTTTTTTGTCTACTTTTTTTTTTCACCGTCGCCGCCTTGCCTCGGGAAAATGATTTCCCTAACGTCCCTCTCTCTGACCCACAGCCACCTAAAGAACCCAGTCATCGCGCAGAAGATCCAGAAACTCATTGACGTCGGACTGATAGCCATTCGTTGATGACGAACACAAAAACACAGAGGAGCCTGACGTTCGAAGGAAACTCCTGAGACACAGTGGGACAAAATGCAAATCCCTCTAAAATATTTTTTTCTCGCCCTCAGAACTCAAAATTACACTGTCCATCGTCTCAGTGTGTGCGTTTTTTTTTTTTTTTTTTTAATATTTTTTTTAAAATATCTGTTTCACCTTGTTGACGTTGTACATAAGAATGCATTTCACCTAGTCTAGGAAGCACCGGGGGGGAGGGGGTTCTGCCAACCAAGAATGCCAAGATTGGGGTTTATTTCGGGGGGGGGGGCAAAAAAAAAAGAAACCTGGTATGTTTGGGAGCTCAACCACTCGGGTGGCAAAATCTAAATCCCCCTTAGTCGACAATGTAATGGAGAAGAGCGCGCCCTTTGACAATAAAAGAGAAAACACGACTGCGGTGGCTCTTTTTGCGAAAACCACCCGTTCTTTGTGGCGATTGGCCCGGAATCTGTCAGTCAGCCGCGTTTCCAATCAGTGATTATCCCAAAAAGAAAAAGCCGCTCGCCATTTTCAAAGAAAGGATTTATGGAAAAACCCCGGTTGGCTTAGAAGAGGGGGTTCACCTGGAAGTGGTTCTGTTTAGTATGGAGATGTTCTCACGAAACGTTACAGTATTGACTTGAGTGACTTGAAAGCGATTGAAGGGTGGATTCAGCTGTTTCTCAGATGAGTCACCGTGCGTTGTCTACGTTTGTCTGCTGGTGTTGGAGACCCGACCTCCCCGCCCCTCCATCACCTCCAGAAGGCTGCGTCACACCCCCAGTGGAATTTCCCATGCTTGAAAAATCCGACGACGGACACCGTCGCTGTTTGTTGACCCCTCCACAAAAGCCCCTCGGTGGCTTCAGTTACCTCAGAGGTCTTCAAGAGAGACTCAGATATGTAAAAAAAAGAAAGAAAAAAAAAAAAAGACAGCAACGACTTTTCTTTTTAACATACCACATGTTTCTATATTATTTTCCCTGGGACTCACAGCACGGGAGGGGAGTGGACCTTTTTTGTTTTTCTTTTCTTTGTAACAGTTAAAGTGTCCCATTGTAATCAGAAAGGAGGTGTGGAACTGCCACGGATGTAACCGTCTTAAGGCGTGTCATGGAAAACCAGTTTTACTGTGGAATACACAATATCTGAATGTATTTGTCAAAGTCGCTGGTGGCCTTTTTCAAATTAATTTTCAAGCTTGTTTGCGTTGACCTGTATTTTACGGCAGGGTTCTGTCTTTTACGTCCAAGCCAATTTTTTTGGGGGTTTTCAGATGTAAACACACCACAGAGCAGCATTACAATGCATCTGGAAAGCAAGTATATTTAGATGCGAGTGTAAACTCACTCGCCAATCTACTAGGTACACCTACTGCAGGGTAATAACACGGAAAATTCAGCGTCATTGAAGTGCACTTTTATTTTATTTTTTTTACATGTTAGATTATTATGTAAGTGTTGAAATTATATTCTAGTTGTAGGGGAAGTGGAATAAATAATTCCCGTTATTTGGAAAGTCGACACCGAGATTGAAGAGTAGCCTGGCTCCGCCCACTCCGGGGCCCCACGTGACCTGACCGTCGCCCAGGTTGTTCTCGGGAGCATCCTGGTTGGCTAGCGGGTAGCCTAGCCAGCAGCTGGCGGAACACCCGAGCGATGGACCGGTGTCGCCTCTAACCCCACCGGGGTGATGACTTTGCCTCTGGCGGGGAGGCAGGAGGTGACGAGCCGCTTGGCATTCCCGTTTTCAACGCGCTCCACCGGCCAACGCCGTTTGCGAATCGCTAATCTGCTAGCTAGCTAGTGTCACAAACTTTGACTAGCCATAACAATCGCTCGCTAGATGCTAGCTTGTCACCTCACCTACTATCGCACCGCCCTGTCAGGTACCGTGTCGATATATCGGACTGGTTAATCTGTAACTCTGAGCGGTAGTTTGGTGGTTTTCTAATTTTGCCTCCATTTTTTCTGCGAAGCTAACCCGGAACGTCCATTACCGGTGTTGCGCCAGGTTAGAACACAACACAACTGTTTAGCAGTTCGTGCTAACGCTAGCTGCATTAAAGTTAGATAGTCCACTGACTCTGCGGCGGTTAATAAACTAATGAAAGTTAACATCCGGCGGTTTCATTTGCAGCCTCTCGTCGGATTTTTATTTTTATTTTTTTTTAATTTGGACCAAACGGCCGAGGTAAATAAACGAAACAGCAGGATGTCAGTCGCGGGGATTAGCGTCGGGACGGGAGTATTGTCTGGAGAGCACATCTGTCCGCTGGTTTCCGTCCCCGGACTGTCCACCGTGCAGCTGAAGTAGGATCTACACACACTCTCTCTCTCTCACACACACACACACACACAGTGTCAAACAAGTATCTGGGCTCTCGGTTCATCTCGGACACCCGCGACCACCCCTCGCCGAGTTATGCCGGGGGACGCCCCCGACAGCGGCGGCGGCAGCAGCAGCGGAGATGACTCGGACGCGAAGACCGACGAGAAAGGCTGTACGGTCGAACACCAGATCACCAACGGTGAGTAGATCTCAGCCTGCACAACCAAAACACACACACAACACACAGTCCTCCATACGTTATCCGGGCGTTATTCACACAGCAGGACTTCAAATGTGCAAACACAAAGTCAACCTTCTGTTGTGATTGAATGGTAACATCAGTTCCGAACAACCAAACAAACCTGTGTGTTTCACTGCATGTTACATCCTTTTTCTCCACACACACATTTGATGCCCTGGAGGAGTTTCTGATCTTCCCTGGGTAACATCTTATCCATGGGAAGATCATTCCTTAAGGACATATCCTGACGATTGTTTGATGTTTCCCCGCTGCTGTTGTCACAAATAGGGTCTGTTTAATGCTTTTGGAAACTTCTCTGGGCTGCACTGCTGCTGCCTCACTGCTAGAAAGTCCCTGGTTTAATTCCCCGGGGGGGGGGTTCTGTGCCGAAACGCCACATTCTAGCCCTTGGCTGCGTGGATTTCCTCAGGGTTCCTCCCACAGTCCACACACATGCTGAAGGTTCATTGGAGACCCTAAATTGTCCAGATGTGTGAGTGACAGAGTGAATGGATGTTTGACCCCCTGCCCCCCCATTGTAGGAATCCAACCATTGACCTTGCTGTGAGGCGGAAGTGCTGTTCACCGCAAACATCTAACATTTCCACTGAATCTGTGATGTGGGTAGGAGGCTGTATCCGCGGTTGTGTTTCACTGCAGTATAAGTGTTTAGAGGAGGCGGCAGCACATGCACGATACACACACACACACACACACACACACACACTAATTCACCAGTGGCCGCGGTAGAGCTTGCCACGTTCTCAATTTTTAGTTCTCCTGGTTCTGTTTTGTGGCACGAATCAAGCCACGCCGTTCTCACGGCAACTCGACGCGCTCCGTCGGTGGGGGGGGTGCGTCCGCGGGAGGGGGCTCGGCAGAGGAGCAGAGCAGTGCACAGAGCTGCGTTACAATAATAGTAACAGCTGCCAAATAGTGAGTCTCTGCGCGGACCAGATCGCCGCCCACACAGGGCCCACTTCTGCATGAGGCTTCTTCCTGTTCGAGAGGGAGCTTTTTCCCCCGGCGGTGGACGGAGCAGACGGCAGGCCCTCAAACTCAACTCGGAGGGAAGGGGAGGCTTCAAGATTCAAGTACAAGAAACACAACCCCCCGCTTTGACACTCGGCATTACATAATGATCATAAAATGTGGCTGGTATTGT
Organism: Fistularia tabacaria; assembly: GCA_901007705.1. Taxonomy (NCBI): domain Eukaryota; kingdom Metazoa; phylum Chordata; class Actinopteri; order Syngnathiformes; family Fistulariidae; genus Fistularia; species Fistularia tabacaria. The sequence goes on from CAAKHD010012047.1 coordinate 43,158, forward strand.
GTCGACACGGAGGAATGGCTTCAGGTGGAGAGGGAGGAAACCGTGAACCTGCTCTTTTAAGAAGCCCAAGATTTCTCCTATGTAATCCATTGATAACAGGCTCTCGGCTACACGAACGCCGCAGCTTGTTGAAGATACCGGGGGCATGTCTGTGGTTTGTCCATCTGACCTTTACGTCCGCCGATGCTGAAGTTTGGCATACGGATCGAACCCCGCAAGAATAAAAACAAATCCAATTATGATTATCTTTTCCTCTGAAGGCAGGTTACTCCCCTCGAATCATACAAATATCAATTGTTTAGCTAACTCTCCATAGTTGTCCTCTCCCGGTGCTGAGGTCCTCAACCCTGTCCTTCATTTTGACTTGTTTGTTTCCCACCAGCCAACCTCACGGGGCACACCGAGAGAGTGGGCATGGAGAACTTCGAGCTGCTCAAAGTCCTGGGCACCGGAGGTGAGTTGGCGCTGGGCCCCAACCGACGGCGTGGGCCGTTGGTCGGGCTGGAGTCTTGAACGGCGCGGCTAATAACGCCCCGGCTGCCTCGGACGAACCCGGAAACGGCAGACGGTGTTTATAATTGATATTCATTGGCTTTAGGGAGAAGCTGTCCCGGAGGACCTCCGCGCTGCCGACAACACTGCTTTATATTCACGTCCAGATGTAGAAGTTGCAGAACATCAACGCAGCAGATCTGTTATGTGAATGTATAATGGGGGGATTCTCTCACTGAATGCCGATGCGGGGCTTCTGTCACCCGCGAAACAGAGAAAAACAACCGAAATGGCCTTTTGTTTTTAAAGAAAAAGAACACAGGAAGTAATTACGTGACATGAAAATGTGAATTTTTATGTGTGTGTGTGTGCAGCATATGGAAAAGTGTTCCTGGTGAGAAAGATCAGCGGCCACGACTCGGGCCAGCTCTACGCGATGAAGGTGAGTCTGCTGCTTTTATTTGAAGAAGTTTTCGGTTTCTGTCTCTCATGAACGCGCACACACACACACACACACACACACACACACACACACACACACACACACACACCC